>JAVTVY010007133.1:0-38792 GCA_036873755.1 Hanleya hanleyi
TCTGGTGTCGAAAACTGGACCTTGTATGCCTGTACCCTATAATCCAGCGTCCAATATATATATATGGAATGATGAAGTACACAACTTAATCTCTACATGTACAGACACCACCACACACCAATAATACCACCACACACACACACCACCACCAACACCACCACCAACGCCACCACCAACGCCACCAACGCCACCACCGGGCGTTGACGGGCGTAAACGTCCGGTGGTGGTGGTAGCTCCCGTGTGCCAGAGCTCTTGGATCGGAGCTCTCGGAGCTTAAAGCTTGTGGCGCTTGGAAATGACATCATCGCAGGCATGCGCGCGTACCTGTGGTGCACCCTGTACCCTATAACCCATCGTCCAATATATATGGAATGATGAGGGACACGACTTAATCTCTATATGTACACACACCACTCCGGTTGTGGGCACATCCGGTTTACATGTACACTATATATTTTGTGCGTGTACTTTATATTTACGTCAAATTTATACGTTTATTTTTATGTATATTTAAAAAAAAATAACTTCATATATAGGCCCTATTTATATCGTTTTATATATATTTACAAAATATTTTTGTAAATATATATATATTTTAAACTAAACTATATTTGCCAAAAGTCACTTTATATTTTGGTTTTAACTATATATTTGTATTTGACAATATTGTCACAAACGGCGACTTTATATTTTGGTTAAACCTCTATATATTTGTGTCTGACAATATTGTCACAAACGGCGACTTTATATTTTGGTTTTACCTCTATATATTTGTCGTTGACAATATTGTCACAAACGGCGCCTCATATTTGCCTTCAAGCAGCGGGCGTACAGTCTGTTGACAAACAACAATGACGTCACAGGATTTTCATCTATGGCGCAGGGCATAGCTGTGGCCTCAGCGACAATGGTCCCCAGCTACAAGACCTAAACGGGCCCGACACTGAACTCCCCACTCAGGAGCCTCTCGGCATGTGTTTACTTCTGATTCGGTTACCCGCAACCGTTCCTCTTTGGCTCCATAAGTTTAAGGGGTTAACCCGTTCTTCGAGACGACTGATCATTATACGAACAGAAGACAAAGGGTGAGTTTATCATATCTCCACAAAAGCGTTTTGGAATTGTTGTAACGTCATAACGTACTGTACGTTGTGAACTATACATGTGTATACATGTACCATATAGACTTGTTTCCCAGCAAATCTCTGTAGACGGGTATGCGTAGTCTTTGTGTATATCAGTGTTTCAAATTTCTACCTTCGACATCTTATCAATCATCGCGGAGAGCGCCGTTGCTGTTGAACATAGCCCGTATTTCGGCCATTAAGTATTTCCCCGTCTCATCCCCCACCCACCTACGCTTCTCTTCTCCCACACATACACTCAGTTCTCTCCGTGTTTGTCCGGATAGTTTAATATCTGCCAGAGGACATATATTTATACGTTTGTGTAGTTTGTTCATAATTTATACATCCAGATTTTACTTGCCCTCTGGGCTAAACTCACTACTGGCCGCATTGCAGCCATTATTCGGATGTTTTCATGCTATATCGCCTATAGTTTCATGTATGAATATATTTGTCCATTATACCCTTACATACCCTTACACGTACATGGAGTAAGTTAAGTTGGCACAGTAGTCCTACCCAGGGTTGAGTTTCAGGTTAAAATCCCGCGGTGTCGAAACAGCTTGGGCCAGTTATCACAATTTCAATACGCTGTTCCTGCCGCCTTCTTTCCTGACACTTTTGAAAGGATATTATATGTATAATGGCCAAGTTGCAAACATATATAGATAAATGTATTGCTGATCTTATGCTCGTGATAAGGCCGTAAACCAATAGGCCTACATGTAAATTTTCAATGAGAACTAATAAGGGACTGCTCTGAATTTATCGAAGGGTACAGGGGAGCGAGGGCTGGAGAAATTCGGGGCGCCGGGGAGGCCTAGCGGTTGGGTGGAGGGGGGGGGGGCGGCTTACATTTAGTCTAATCAGGGGTGGGTTCTTACTTTTTATTCTAAATATTCACTCTTGTGTTAACTGAATTTCTATGTAGCGATACATGTATATGTAGATAAGACGAATTTTAGGGCGGAAAGGGTTATAAGGCACCATTCAGGAGTAGCTAGCCTTCTGGGTTTTTTTGGCTTTTTGTTTTGCTTAAATCATATACATAAATCGGTTTGTTGCATAAGTTATAATGTGTGTATGTTTTAATGTGATGGATTACTAAGTTATTAACTTGAATACTTATAATTTTGTTTGATCGTCGCTATATAGCTGATATATTGCTGAACGCGACGTTAAACCATAATTCTCTCTCTCCCTATATATCGGTAACATTTTGTGGAGCAAGGTGTAGGGTATATGGATTTTACCGATCAGGTTTGCACTGTGGAGTGCGACTGAACGGGTCTCAGGATCGTCAGATAAATTTAGGGTCGGTGAGTTCTTCGTGCGTATGCGCAATCGGGGAGTGGTATAAAAACGAATTTGAGGCGGGAGTGCCCGGTGAGTTGTGGGTCATAAGGGATCCACATGTGTCATGCTTGGTACCCTATTGAAGCTCTTGTACACTACAATGCGTCAAGAGTGGTGAAAATCACTTGTGACGCGCGCATGTGCACAGTAGAACATACTACTCTTGTCATATGTCTGGTACAGATCCTACTCTACATGCTTTACATCTTGAAGTACATGAAATAGCCCCCATTGTAACGCGATAACTGCCTCCATGCGCATCTAACGTATTGCCAAGCTAACGCTGGGGAGCAACATTCCCTACAGACACGCCCATATTCATCTCTTTATGTCTCAATGCCTTGACGCAGACAGATAAAAGAGAGGTAAACGACAGCATAATGTTTATTACACATATTATTATCCCCGTTGTTACGGTGGGAGCCGCAGTGAGTGTGTTGAGCCGATCTTGTCCAATAAGAAGCACATCAATGTACATACTGGCTGTGTTGGCTTTTCTGTGTTAGTGTGCGGTTATATCATGCCTAGGTAGAGGGGTTTGAGAATTCCATTCTCGTTTTTTTTTTTACCTATATGTTTCAATGCAGCCCCACTCCATTAAATTCGGCTTTCAATCCACCAGAGTATGTCGCCTGCAGCAAGCACAAATTATTCATCTGCTAGTATGCGACAAACTGTGTTTACGTCTCGGCCGAACTAGATGGAAATAAAATAGTTTCTAGACTCGTCTAATATATACTCTCTAAGAAAAATTGAGTGAAACCTATGTGTTCACTCAAACTTGAGTTATTTTCACTCAACTTGAGTTACTTTTCACTCAACTGGAGTTAAATCCACTCAAGTTCACTCAACTTGAGTGGGGTCAATTTCCACTCTTATGCTTGAGTGATTGTCACTCAAGTTGAGTGCATTTAACTCAAGTTGAGCGAAAAGTAACTCAAATTGAGTGAAAATCTCACTCAAGTATTGAGTGGAATCAATTTCAACTCTTGCTTGAGTGAAATTTCACTCAACTTTTTTTAGAGAGTAGCCAGTATAGATCGTGAGCCAACAACAGCCCCCACTCCGCTACCCGGGTTCTTTGAAAAGAATTTAATGCGCTACATGTCTATTACATTCCATCATGTTTTATGCGATTATAACGTCATAATGACGTCAAAATGTGACGTCATTTAAAATATAAAAAAAATGACACTTTCGCCCCCTCTGAAGTCGCGACACGCCTCCGGCAAGAGAGGTCACAAACTGATCAGCTGACCAATCAGAATTGAGAAAGAAGCGGGCCATCATCTTAGTGTGCCGGGATGAATGGGCAGTTACGTTGGATCTTGAATCGAAAGGCAAAGGTATAAAATTGCACAAATTTACTAATGTGACGACGGGAATATAAAGAGTCACAATTGTAGAATATGCTGATGTATTTTGTTTGGAGCTAAACCGTTTATTTCTCGTTTCACACAAAGTGCGTTTCTATGAGGCGCCGTTTGTGACAATATTGTCAACGACAAATATATAGAGTTAAAACCAAAATATAAAGTCGCCGTTTGTGACAATATTGTCAACGACAAATATATAGAGTTAAAACCAAAATATAAAGTCGCCGTTTGTGACAATATTGTCAACGACAAATATATAGAGTTAAAACCAAAATATAAAGCCGCCGTTTGTGACAATATTGTCAACTACAAATATATAGAGTTAAAACCAAAATATAAAGTCGCCGTTTGTGAAAATATTGTCAAACACATATATAGTTAAAACCTTTGTAAATATATATATAAAACGAAATAAATAGGGCCTATATATAAAGTTTTTTTTTTTATTTTTATAAATATTTTTTTAACCATAAATAACGATAGGAAGTTAAAACGTTAAATGTAACGTAAATATAAAGTACACGAACAAACTTAAATATAAAGTAGAAACAGGATATGCCCAAAGGAAGCTGCGCAATCGATGTGCGCGCGAGTGATACTGGTTAATCAAAACTGCAACTGGGTTCTGAAGCGAAACTATGACAGCGGTGAAAGCCACTCGCATGTCCCAGATGTGGCGAATCAAACAATAAGATCACGTACCTGAACATATTTCAGCTCACTGCCATAATGATTTAGTAAAGGCCTATTCCAATTTTCAACAATTACTGTTATCATTTACAATCGTACTTCAGAGTTATCACATCAATTAGATATAAATACATCTACTTATAAATCACCATAAGATATCCTAGCCTGCAGTGGATGGGTGACCGGGTGCTGTACTGACTGGGCTGATCAATGTCCAGAATAATAGGAACTGTGGATACTCTCGTGTTCTGGCACATGTAGGCACCGTCTTGATATGACTGAAACAATGTTGAAAACGACGTTAAATCCTACTCACTCACTCCTAGCCTGCAGCCAATATCACGGCCTGTCCTTTAGATGTTCAATCTACGATTCCGCCGGCCAAGTCGCTGGTTGCTATTTGCCGCATAAAAACATCAACCGAAGTTGAAATAAAACATGCGCAATAACGATGCATTAATTATGCGCAACACAAATATTAGGCAATTTGAAATCATACTGAATATGAGCATATTTCATTGATCAGAATATGATCATTCATAGCCTAGTTATAGGATTTGGAATTATATTGTCGTTTTGTATATTTTATCGTTTTTCGATAATTTCCGAATTTCCAAACAAGACAAAAATTTGCAGGGAACTTGGTATAAGTACAGCGGATGTGGAAACTAATGGGTCATGAGGAAACCGGTTGCACTATGCTGGTATCATCAAACGTACCGCTCTCACATTATGAAAGAACCATGGCGTATACTGTGGGAACCACCAGTGTGGATTGTACTGTTGCGTTCACCGTTCCTCGTTTTCATTATCGAGATCATTTATTATAGCATGATACGCTTACTTGATCTCAAACTTTTTAGGTTTTAAGTTAGTATAACGTAAGTAGAATAAATAAGCTGTTGATATTCGTAAGCGCTAGGTACTGGGTTCAATCCCTGGCCGGGTCATACCAAAGACTTGAAAAATGGAACTTGTTGCTTCCTCGCTTACGCTCAGTATTAAGAGGATAGAACAAGGACGGTGTCAGTATAATGTGACAGAGTGGGGTGTCATGTTTGCCTACGGAATGATATTTCGGTGGGACAGCAGTATAAAATGGCAGCATTAGATCTGCTCGGTTACAAGTAGTTAACCACACCCCTCCCCCTCACCTCCCTTCCCTTCCCCGTCGTGATATAGCTGAAAAAATGTTGAAAGCGACGTTAAACCCTATTCACTCACTCGTCAGCGTATATAATAGGGTTAATACCGATGCCCGTCAAGAACCCCACGCGTATTGAAGATCAATTAGCGATTAGCACGCAGGGGTAAAACGGCTTCAACTGATTCCTTAGTTACTAGTAACAGCTTCGAGGCAGCGCAAAAGTGAAAAAAGGCCAATCTAGTATTCTTCATGAGCCATTAGTTTCCACATTCGCTGTACGTATACCAAGTACAAATTTTCGTCTTGTTTGGAAATGCGGAAATTATCGAAAAACGATAAAATATACAAAAACGACAATATAATTACAAATCCTATAACTAAGCTATGAATGGTCATATTCTGATCACTGAAATATGCTCATATTCAGTATGATTTCAAATTGCCTAATATTTGTGCTGCGCATAATTAATACATCGTTATTGCGCATGTTTTATTTCAACTTCTGTTGATGTTTTTATGCGGCAAATAGCAACCAGCGACTTGGCCAGCGGAATCGTGGATTGAACATCAAAGGGACAGGCTATGATATTGGCTGCAGGCTAGGACATCTTATGTTGATTTATAAGTAGATGTACTTATATCTAATTGATGTGATAACTCTGAAGTACGATTGTAAATGACAACAGTAATTGTTGAAAATTGGAATAGGCCTCTACTAAATTATAATGGCAGTGAGCTGAAATATGTTCAGGTACGTGGTCTTATTGTTTGATTCGCCACATCTGGGACATGCGAGTGGCTTTCACCGCTGTCATAGTTTCGCTTCAGAACCCAGTTGCAGTTTTGATTAACCAGTATCACTCGCGCGCACATCGATTGCGCAGCTTCCTTTGGGCATATCCTGTTTCTACTTTATATTTAAGTTTGTTCGTGTACTTTATATTTACGTTACATTTAACGTTTTAACTTCCTATCGTTATTTATGGTTAAAAAAATATTTATAAAAAAAAAAAACTTTATATATAGGCCCTATTTATTTCGTTTTATATATATATTTACAAAGGTTTTAACTATATATGTGTTTGACAATATTTTCACAAACGGCGACTTTATATTTTGGTTTTAACTCTATATATTTGTAGTTGACAATATTGTCACAAACGGCGGCTTTATATTTTGGTTTTAACTCTATATATTTGTCGTTGACAATATTGTCACAAACGGCGACTTTATATTTTGGTTTTAACTCTATATATTTGTCGTTGACAATATTGTCACAAACGGCGCCTCATACGTTTCACACCTTGGTGTAAAGGTATAAAGCATGGGGTTATGTATAGAGACCCCATATTTCGACACTTCACCCTAATACCACCACCCACATCCCAAAACTCTTGTTTTGAGGGCCTGTGCACTTCAATATGTAAATTATGTTAATGTCCAGTAATATGCCTACTTTTGCTACAATTTCCTTAGTGAATTCCTTATGGGAGATCATTTGCTTATCAGGCCTTAACCCTATCTGGCCTGGGCTTTTTGGGACCTGTCGTGGCCTGGGGGGGGGGGGGATCGAAATGGCCCCCCCTAATTATTTTTCTTACCCCTTGAACTAGGGGGCTGAAACTTACCACACTATACCCTTGGGCCAAGCTCTACCAGAAAATGTAAAAAAATCCAAGATGGCCGCCGTGATGACGTCACAGTGACGTCATTTTCAAAAACGGCATTTTTTGGTCGATTTTTCGATCAGATTTTCCGAATTTTTTATTTTTGCAATTTCTCCGCAAAAATAGCATGAAAAATTAGTAAATATTAATGTGATGTGGAATAAAATAGTTTTTGTCCACTTTTCATCGCAGAAAAGCAGAAATTTGGAAGAAATATGACAAAAACATCACTTTTCTGGGACCCCACATGGGCGCCATCTTGAATTTACCCATGATCCTCTCGTCGAGGAGTCATGCAAATAAGCTCAAAATGACCCCAATATGATAAATTATAAAGTCACGGAGTTTCAGCTCTCTATTTTTTACCGTTCCGGAGATAGCGCAGAAAGATTGGTAGGGGGGGCCATATTGGCTCCACCAGGCCAGGTAGGGTTAACAGCCCTGGTGTTACATGTACTTCATATTCTTCACTGTACATAAATAAAGCACCATCCGTGTATTCCCTTGTCTTCTTCGTGACACACCAACCGCTACTAATAAGTCTTTTCGTCCACGCAGTTTATAATTGATCAATATATTGAACTCCTGTCAATTATTACTTTTACAGTGACCGACACCGTGAACTAATTGATAAACTATTTCTTTAAACTATTTATTTCTTCAACAACAATTACCCCGGTGCTAGTGCGGTCAAAATATGAAACAGCTGCTCCAGAACATGTTGCCGTTATATCGTCCAGGATCAACGCTTAAGGGTGAACTAGAGCAAACGACCGTTGAGCACGAACAAGGGTGAATATGGCCGAAGAATAATTTTACAAGGACAATTTCTTAAATGGTGGCTTCTGATTGGACAAGATCGGCTCAACACACTCACTGCGGCTCCCACCGTAACAACGGGGATAATAATATGTGTAATAAACATTATGCTGTCGTTTACCTCTCTTTTATCTGTCTGCGTCAAGGCATTGAGACATAAAGAGATGAATATGGGCGTGTCTGTAGGGAATGTTGCTCCCCGGCGTTAGCTTGGCAATACGTTAGATGCGCATGGAGGCAGTTATCGCGTTACAATGGGGGCTATTTCATGTACTTCAAGATGTAGAGTAGGATCTGTACCAGACATATGACAAGAGTAGTATGTTCTACTGTGCACATGCGCGCGTCACAAGTGATTTTCACCACTATTGACGCATTGTAGTGTACAAGCGCTTCAATAGGATACCAAGCATGACACATGTGGATCCCTTATGACCCACAACTCACCGGGCACTCCCGCCTCAAATTCGTTTTTATACCACTCCCCGATTGCGCATACGCACGAAGAACTCACCGACCCTAAATTTATCTGACGATCCTGAGACTCGTTCAGTCGCACTCCACAGTGCAAACCTGATCGGTAAAATCCATATACCCTACACCTTGCTCCACAAAATGTTACCGATATATAGGGAGAGAGAGAATTATGGTTTAACGTCGCGCTCAGCAATATATCAGCTATATAGCGACGATCAAACAAAATTCTAAGTATTCAAGTTAATAACTTAGTAATCCATCACATTAAAACATACACACATTATAGCTTATGCAACAAACCGATTTATCTCAAATAACCTAAGACACAGTCTTCCCTCGCCCGACCAAAAAGATCTTCTAAAGTAGCTGCTCGATAAAAAGAATCTCTTACATTCTTAAAATCTATACAGTCGATAACAATATATTTCACCGTGAGATCTTCGTGGCATGGAATACACCTTGGGACTGGCTCTCCCAAAGGTCCTAAGTAAATCTGGCTGCTCCAAAACAACCCATGATGCAATGCATAACATTGACAGCCCTTCTCACACGTTTACATCAGAAAAGGCAGTAACCAATGACATTCATGGAAGTTTGTTTTGGGGCAGCAATGTTGACTTGGGAAGTGATCGTTGCGCGAAGTACCTGGATGTAAGCGATGACCCGGAAGTATGCAATGGTCTGGAAGTTTACTGTGCGGCCACAGCAGCCACCCACACCCCTCGCATTAGGTCAGTGCCCATTTATCTCCTCTCCCAATGTTTAAGAGTTTGCCATTTGTATACTACGCCACATTGTAATCATTTGCGTACACTTCGCCATTCATAAGACGTGTTGCGTTATAATTGGACGCTACGACCATCATATTGTTTGGCATAATGGGTGCGTAATCGACCAATGCATATGAATGAATCGCAATGACGGGTTGATATAGTAGTATGAACAAAGTATTTACGCCAATGGAGTCCAGTGATCTATTGGTATGGTATTGAATCCAAAGGCAGGATTTTCCGTTCTGGTATTTGAGCTATATTGTTTTACTCCCAGGTTTCCTGTAGGTAAACGATGTGTGGAGGCGCCGCGGATGCTTCACCATGGAACCTGCTTATCTTTGTGGGTGTCAGTTTGACTGCTTTTGTGGACACAAGGCGGATGATCTGGGGAGGTATGTCATCATTTTTTGCTTTCTCTTCTTGCTGTTTTTACTGTTCCCAGCAAAAGCTGCCATGTGCTCTGAAGAAAAGATGTTGTTTCCAATCTAGCCTCTCAAACTTATGGATGAGGGAGGTGGGATTTATCGATAGCGATGATATATCAGTAGATTATATTATTAGAGACCAATTATCAAGGAGAACTTGCCTCGTGCACATTCACATCTGAAAAATTAATATCTTAGTATTTACAATGTTGATAAGGACGTTTTGGCTGGTAAGATCTAGGTTCTGTGAAATGATCAGGCGACATATTAAGTGAAGGATGACGGGGTACCGCTTTTCAACGTGACTTGACATGTTAGCATATGGAACAATGGCCGACCACTTGCCAATTTGCCACTATTGGAAATCCTATGAATTCGCGTCACTTTGCCTTACATGACGGATTATTAGGCATAATGGGAGATAACTCTGCTCGGAGGTCGATACAATTTGTTACTCGTTAAAAGACATGATCAAGGAAACGGGACAATTGAAAATTATGAAGAAAATTGTGATATCTCATTCACAGGGTTACTTGTAAATTTTATATAGATTTGGTCGTGTACCTACATTGTCCAGCAGGTGATCATGCCTAAACTTTTCTCTGACTATATGCGTAATTATATACATATATGTTACTCTTGTTCGCAGCTCAACAGATCATTATGGAGAACGTTCTACTGGTGCTAATTGCCTTACCAATCATGTTCGTCCAGCTGAAGCTTGGTGGACTGGCACAGAAAAGTGTACTGGGCTTGTTTAATACCCACTTTCCATTACTCAGAGGTAATTATTGGGTAATTAATCCTCACTGCCATATCGCCCCTATAGCCAGTGTTATCTCCTCTTCCGAGTGGGCATGCAGATTTCGTCCTTCCCTACCACATTTAATATAATTGTGCTAAGGTTCACAGAAGCCTGATGAAAATGATCCAATTCTTAAAGGTCAAATCATAAAGCAAAACTAGACCCAGTGCTGTGTTATTGAAGGATTACAACTAGCCTTTTTAAATTTACACCATGGTGCACACATATATGATACCCCAGGTGGAAATGAGTGGCATTGAGCTATATCGTCAACGTGGGTTCAGTACTTTTATTCAAAAACATTATAGCTACAGCCTTACCAGAATTATACCGCATCTTGTTCTGGTTATTAGTGACCTCCATTCACACCACAAATGCATTTTAAGTACTGACAAGCACTCGGTTGAGCGTCCATGGCTTGTATCATCGAGTTGAAATGAGTAACAAGATTCAGTCATATTATCAATTCAATTATCTTAGCTAGACTAGCCGGCACCGCCGCCCTGAATCTTAGCTAGACTAGCCGGCACCGCCGCCCTCAATCTTAGCTAGACTAGCCGGCACCGCCACCGTGAATTTAAACGTGAATATCTCTGAAACCGTTAAAGCTTTTCGGGTCAAACTTAGGTTTGGAAAATTTGTCTCCTTGCGTTTTGATAGCCACTGACGGCGCTATAACCTGTTTAACTTGATTTCGTTTGAATGTAATGATTGATTTCTATGAAATTTGATTATAAGGCAAAGTCAGGAAAATGTCATCATATCTTGCTGACATCAGTGATAATTGTTTACCGTTTCTCCCTTATATGAAACCATGTTGTGTTTTTAGTTTTTTTATTTCTGTCTGCCGACCGGAACACCAGGACATTTTTTGACAATATTTTATGTCAGTGGTAAAAGGTCTAGGTCAGGGCTGCAGAATATGATCAAATTTGAGGAATACCTCACGATCGTGGCAAAGAAGAACCGTATTCATTTTGAGTTGTATCTATCTGTCCATAAGTTGGATTGTACATTAATTTCAGTTCTTTATGTGATATCTTCACTTCTTAGATTGTCGCCAATCTTTTGGTATACCAGAGAGAAAAGGCGTGTTGATTTTGAGGTTACGGTCAATACCAGGGTCACCGTAGTACCAGATGAGACAATATTGTACTTGGGGGGGGGGGGGGGGGCTATTATTGTCTCGCATCAAAATCCAGCATGGAAGTCCGTGCCAGAATTTACTGCATATCTTTGCCATGTAAGATTAAATATTAAATGTAGTCAGATGTGCGGGTGTATTTTGTATTTGTACAGGTGTGGCCGTGATGCTGCTAGTGGAGTTGTTCTATATAGGAACATACTTACCTGCCCTCTCGGTTCATAATATCTGTGCCGGATTTGCGGCCGTATCAGACGAGAGAACGAAGATGATTAGATGTGACAATGCCTGGAATACCCAGAGTTGTTGGGAACCTCTCCGTCCTCCAAACACCAACACTGAGTACGTATTATACGCTACGTAACGGTACTAATAATGAGATCTCGGTGTGGAGGCTAAGAATGTCCGGTGGCAACGTGTGTCCGGCCTCTATCTTCTAACCCAGCTAGGACATTTTTCTCCACATTGGGGACAAGTGTCCGTCCTTGGATGCAATAGTAAATGATATGAAAAGGGACACTAATCACCAAGACATTCTTATTCGTCACACCGGAACCGGAATCCACGTCAGTCATGTCCAAGTTATGTTACGTTACGCTGATATTAAGCAACGAGCCATGTATTCCGGTGGACAACCACGGGAATCGTAAAGTTGCCTTCAAATCAGTCTCAGTAAACTCAGGTATAATATGACGGAATATTATGTCTGAATTCAACCCTATATAAATCACGCCCACAAAAAGTACACGAGGTAGCACGTGGACCAAAACAGTAAACATTATCAGGAAGCACATCCAAATATGGCATCATTTCCAGACAGTGTGCATGAACATCAAATGGTTTGTTCCCGCCGAAAAGTCTGGCTTTGTTAGGCGGCAGGAAATATCAAAAGATTGTGCCGTCCGAAGGTGTTTATATCCGTGAATTAAACGTCAATCATTGTCGAAGGGAAAAGACGGAAATTGTCGTGATTGGCTTATTATGGGATCTCGTAGAATATCGGCGAACATTTCGCACGAAGTTTTCATAGCGTTACGTCTAGATGGTATTCCACTGATTTACCATCTTGGTTTACCTAGATTGCCTTCAAATGTGATTTTTCTTACCCTAAATGATAGTTGGTAATGTGTACGTGCTCGATATAACGGGGGCCACCCTGGCATCCGTGGATAATTTTTATACGCCCGCCAAAAGCGGACGTATTATGTGATGGCGGTTTCCGTCCGTCTGTCCGTCTGTCCGGTTCTCGTGTCCGGTTCTCGTGTCCGGTCTATATCTGGGACAGTTTCCTATCTACAGTTTCAATTTTTGGTTAGTGGATACCCTACGGGGAGACGATGTGTCGCGCACCAAAATGAAGGTCACGGTCAAAGGTCAAAGGTCACAGGCCTCAAATACAGGAAATCACTGAAGTGTTCGTGTCCGGTCTATATCTGTGAACTTTTTCTATTCACAGTTGCAATTTTTTGTGAGTGGATATACTAGGTAGAGACGATGTGTCGAGGTCGAGGTCAGAGGTCAGAGGTCAAAGGTCACTGTTGCCTAAAATCTGGAAATCATTGATCGTTGACAGTTTTCTATCTACAGTTCTAATTTTTGGTGAGTGGATGCCATATGGGAGAACGATGTGTTGCATACTAAATGTAGGTCAAGGTCAGAGGTCAAAGGTCAGTGTGACTGAAAAATCAGGAAATCATTAAAAATTTCTAATTTCTAATTTTGTGAGTGGATTCAAATAGGGGAAATGATGTGTCGCATACCAGAATGTAGGTCAAGGTCGAAGGTCAAAGGTCACTGTGCCCCCAAAATCAGAAAATTATGAAAAATAACATTTCTTTGTGTCAGTAGATATATTAGGGGGACACGTTGTGTCACATATCAAAATGTAGGTCAAGGTCAAAGGTCAAGGTCACTATGACCCCAAAATCGTGAAATTGTTAAAAATCATGATTTTTTTAGTCCATTGAGAAATTACAGGTAGCTGTTTTGTCATGTACCAAAATTTAGATCCAAGTCAATAGTCAAGATCACTGTGACCCCAGAATCAAGGTCAAAGGTCAGTGTGACCTAAAAATTAGGAAATAATTAAAAATTACTAATTTTTTGTAAGTGGATTCAATAGGGGGAAATGAAGTGTCGCATACCAAAAATAACGTCAAGGTCAACTTAGGTCACTGTGACCCCGAAATCAGGAAATTATTAAAAATAACTTTTTTTTGTGTCAGTAGATACATTAGGGGGACAAGATGTGTCACATACCAAAATGTAGGTCAAGGTCAAAGGTCAAGGTCACTGTGACCCCGAAATTGTTAAAAATCTTGATTTTTTGTGTCCTTTGAGAAATTATGGGGAGACGGTTTGTCATGTACCAAAATTTAGGTCAAGGTCAATGGTCAAGGTCACCGTGACTCCGGAATTCAGAAATCTTTGAAAATTACTTTTTTTTTGTGTCAGTAGATACATTAGAGGGACATCATGTGTCACGTACAAAAATGTAGGTCAAGGCCGAACGTCAAGGTCACTGTGACCCCCAAAAGCATGAAATTCATAAAAATCATGATTTTTTGTGTCCATTGATACATTGAGGGAAGACGATGTGTCTTGTACCAAAATTTAGGTCAAATGTCAAGGTCACTGTGGCCCCACAATCAGGAAATCATTACAAGTCACATTTCCATATGCCTGTCGAAGACGAGGTCATGTAATGCGATGTTGGGTTCTGTCCATTGTCCGTTAACATTTGTTGTCCATACGATATCTCTAGTTTCAAGGTATGGATTGGTACCAAATTTAGAGTATACCTTACTCGCATGGCAAAGAGGAGCCATACACCAATTTTTCAAAGGTCAAGGTCACAGCCCTCCAAACCTGAATCAAGTTTAGCTGACTATATGTGTTAGGTTGGAATATTCAGAGTTCTTTCCCCTACATGTATATAGCATTTGTCCTGTGGAGTTGCCTGCCATGTTTGAAACAGCTACATTTAGTTAAACTGTTGTGAAATAAAAACCATACAATTACTAATTTAACGGAGAGATGGGTCCTTAATGACCTTCATACCTGTTTTAATATTAACTCAAGAACAAAGGTTTACTTCATCACTTTCTTCTTCCTTCATGAAAAATGTTCTCGTCTGAGAGAAATCCATTTGTAGAAAAACTACTATTTTCTTGTGTTTGACTATTGTCGATTTCAGTGTGGGATATGTGAGCTCTCGGCTCTTGCTCCAAGGTTAACTAGTTGCCAAGAGTTAAGCTCATTTTAGGTTATCATTCAATATAAGATGTGCTATATGTTACATTCTCAGAAGCACAAAATTGTAGACCTTTGTCTGGATTGCTAGCTACCAATTGGAATCAAGGCTATTAAACAACCTTGAAATTTGGATCAATGTGATTCCAGATATACGGGCGTATATTGAAGCCCCTTGGGTTCTTGTTTTCTATATCACGCATAGTCATATTTCACAATTAGACCAAATTTAGAACTTCATATAAATATAACAAGTTGGGTATCCAACTGAAGCTACTGTGAACAATGCTTATGTTACAATTGACTATTGTATCGTGCATGTAAGGCAACAATCTCATCTATACGTAGTTTATCCCTAAGCCATCTTGTCGGTATCACGGTACAACTTTCCATCCTATTCCTCGCCCCCACTCATCCACCTAGTGACGTAACAGAACATCTGGATTTTTCGGCTCATTAAACTGATGTGATTAACAGGGTTACCGAAAATAGAATAAATATAATCTCCCTATAACTGAGTAGTCAGATTCTCATATAGTGTTATATAAAGTGCCCCTCTCAACTGTCTGAATCTGGCCAATGGTGGCCTTAATGGGGAAATTGTTAGGTCTTGCAAGAAACACAAACTTTCATTTTCATTTCATGCCTATGTGGAGAGGTTTACCGTAGATGCCTGTGAAATATTGATCATTATCAATGAGGAAGGACTTTGTGGATTACGGCTGAATCGTGAATGTGGGATCTGTCGCATACACCTGTAGTTAAGGAAGTAACCACAAAAAAAAACATATTTGTACAAACATAATCGCTTGGGAAAGCAAAGCGTCACCTTGTTCATGGTCGCTAGAGAAAGTGTTCCAGTTACAATGCTGTAAATGATACGACAAATGCCGAAACGTGTATAGCCATATTGTAGTGAAATATTGACAGATGAAGAACTGCTATGACCCAGGAATTTTTCGTTATTGCCTACAGACTTGATGTTACACTGAAGCATTTTGACATATTTCTATACTATGAAAATGTGACACCTTTAACCAAAGCGATTTTCGATATGATTTAGGAACAAACATACCGAATTCCCTTCAAGAATATCACCAAAACTTTCAAAAACAAACAGATGCTCATTTCATAACACTCGTAATAATTTTTTTGCTCATATTTTTTTGGGGTGAACATTCAGAATACGAACACTCAGCATTATCTCTCTCAATCCAATAGCTTTTCAAGTAAACAGGAGCAAATTATTTTTTCAGTATATAAACGCAACACACCGAGGAAAAAACAAAATCGGTTAAACCGAACATCCCCTATCATCTTAATTCAGCCTTTCCCCACTTCCATGCACCTGGAGCCTAGCTCACATTCACTTTTAACTTCAAGACGCTCCATTACAAACGCATACTGCTACAATATTAATTTAAACTTTAAATTAATATTGTAGCGGTATGCATTTGTAATGGAGCGTCTTGGAGCTCTCGCAATGGCTTGCAATGATGATCACTGAAAAAGATTGTTAATGAATGAGATTGGAGGAACCAAATAACTGATCTCAAGTTGACCTTGAATGATACAATATTTAATTGAAAGATACATATTTTTGCGTTGTTTGTCATTAGCTTCAGTTCGATGCCAACCATACACGGAGTCCCAAATTTGGTCTTATAGTCTGTCCATTTTAATTAGTCGTCTACTTTGGAGCTTGTCAAAAATCAGTAGTTAACTCTGCATAAATTTTCTTTTCTGCATCGTGTAGAACAAACTGAACTCTACAAAATGACTACCATTACTTCGTGATATCGACAATATATCACGCTTGGAATAACTTTGTAATTCTCTCCATATAAAACTCCAGTACGGTTGTTTCATGTACCCGGTCTCAATTACCTAGTGAGACGTCATAATGTATTCATGATCACTGGCACAAAGGTCATTGATCCCGTATAAGGTAATAACAGGCGGTCCGTTTGATTGTCGCTTATATCCCATGCCCAGTGAAATTGCCGAATGATAAATCGCGCACACTTCTATGACCGTACATGGCATTGTTGACCTTTGTGCTAGTAAACACGAATATATTATGACGTCTCCCTATGTAATTGAGACCCGGTACATGAAACAACTGTACTGGAGTTTTATATGTAGAGAATTACAAAGTTATTTCAAGCGTGATATATTATCGATATCAAGAAGTACTGGTGGTCATTTTGTAGAGTTCAGTTTGTTCTACACGATGCAGAAAAGAAAATTTATGCAGAGTTAACTACTGATTTTTGACAAGCTCCAAAGTAGACGACTAATTAAAATGGACAGACTATAGTATGAAATTTGAAGTCAAAAACGCGTGACCTGGAAACAGTTACCCGAGAGTGACATACTATGCACACTATGTACACATGCCCAACTATCGTTTTAGAGCAAAAACAAATCGCATTGTAAGCGACTTCACGATTAGACCCATGTGTCGGTACTGGTTGCCTGGTGAAAATATTTTACTCACAATTATTTACCAAGGATGCCCTTGTTTGCAAATACCTATTCAATTCTGAGACACTTTTACATCTATAAACTTGTGATTCTGCTCGAAAATTTGCATAACCCTATCTGACCAATGCGATGGAGGGGCATTATGGCCAGTAGTAACCAAACGGAATTTCGACGCTTATTTGCCTCAGTGCGCATGCGCGAGAAAGTGGTGTGCGCGGGAGTGTTGTACGCAGGTATGAGATTTTGTGGCGGTTTTGTGGTGGTGTTCTGCGCAAGTGTGACGTCATACGTCACTTCCGGTCCGCGTGAATCGGGCGCGTGTATTCCTCCGCGGTGATGCGGTCTGGTGGTGATGCGGTCTGCCTCCGCGGACAGAAAGTAGTCCCAAATTCTCCGGCATTCTCCGGCAATCTTCAGGGGCGAGAGGGGTCCCTAGTTTACCGATTGGGTCGTATGAGGTATCAATGTGAAGCATTCGTGAAGGGGCATCTGATGGGATGGGTGTGGCGTTGAAATATCGTCATTCTGCGCATGCGCGGTAGACCAAGGGTATGGAAATAGACGTTTTGGGGTCTAGATGGGTCACTAGTGGTCCGATGGAGTCGAGTGAGGTATCAATGTGAAGCATATGTGAGGGGGCATCCGATGGGCTGGGTGTGGGGTTGGAATATGGTCATTCTGCGCATGCGCGGTAGACCAATGGTATGGAATAGACGTTTTGGGATCTAGGGGAGTCCCTAATGGTCCAATGGAGTCGTATGAGGTATGAATTTGAAGCATTCGTGAAGGAGCATCCGATGGGGTGCGTGTGGAGTTGGAATATCCTCATTCTGGGCATGCGCAGACAGGGAATTGTGGGAAAAGGGTGTGGAAATAGACGGGTTGCGGTCTAGGTGGGCCACTAATGGTCCGATGGAGTCGTATGAGGTATCAATGTGAAGCAGTCGTGAGGGAGTGTCTCGGCCGTTGTCAACATTCTGCGCATGCGCAGACAGGGAATTGTGAGAAAAGAGTATGGTAATAGACGTTTTGGGGTCTAGGTGGGCCACTAGTGGGCCTATTGGATCGAGTGAGGTATCAATGTGAAGCATTCGTGAGGGAGCATCCACCTGGACTAGTGTGTCGTTCGTTTTCAACATTCTGCGCATGCGCAGACAGGGAATTGTGGGAAAAGGGTATGGAAATAAACGTGTTGGGGTCTAGATGAGCCCCTAACGATCCTATGGTGTCGTGTGAGGTATCAGTGTGAAGCTCTCGTGAGGGAGCATCCGCCTGGACTAGTGTGTCGTCCGTTGTCAACATTCTGCGCATGCGCAGACAGGGAATTGTGGGAAAAGGGTATGGAAATAGACGTTTTGGGGTCTACATGTGTAGGTAGGCCCTAATGGTCTGATTGAGTCGAGTGTGGTATCAATATGTGAAGCATATGTGAGGGGGCATCCAACGGGGTGGATGTGACGTAACACTGACGTCATTCTGCGCATGCGCGGTAGACCAAGTATACGGAATAGACATTTTGGCGCCGACATGGGTCACTATGGGTCCGATGGAGTGGTATGAGGTCTTATTTTGAAGCTCCCGTGAAGCAGCATCCGACTGGACTCATGGTTCGTCCGTGTTCAAGAGTCTGCGCATGCGTAGTCTGGCCGTAGTATAGAAAGCAGGCATTTTGGGGGTGCGTGGCAGTGTGTTTGACCAACCACTATGGGTCCGTGGTTGTGGTTTGGTGGTGTGGGTTCTGCGCACAGACGTCACTTCCGGGTTTCACTAAAATTATCTCCGAACCCAGAAGAGTTCCAATTTTTCCCTTACACGTAGGGTCCGGATTTTCAACATCCAAGATTTCCCCGGCCCGGCCGCAGTGCGCGTGCGCGGGTTATCCGACCGCACTCGCGCGCTCGCGGGTTAAAGGGAAGTTTCGAAAGTGTGCAAGGGCACTATATCACATCGGGGTATATATTTCATCCAAGTATAGCGGAAAGCGGTTGTCGTGAATAACAACAAGTTCAGCAATGTTTATACAGTTTATTATCCCCAATGTTACATCATACCCAGATTGGGGGAGCCGCCCTGAGTATGTTTGGTATGTTCACAGCAAAACAAATTGAAATATCAAACACCATGTTTTATTATTTAACGCACCGTCACATTTTTACTGAGCTCAAGTCAACGATCAGCATGTAGACATAGAGAGTATATACGGCATGTTATGCTATTCATCAGTGCAAGGGTGACGCATTCAGCCGATGGGGGTGGTCGATCAGCTTGGTAACGAAGAACGTAACATTGGTGACCCTCTCTACGACCCATTGTGTGTTGGTGCGTTCACGATGTGCCCATCTCAAGGGATCTACGGTGTCCAGTTTCTCCAGCATCGTCTCTAGCGACGCTCGGTTAATGATGGTGAACGGCTGGTCAAACACGTGGCTGTTATTACTGGCATAATAATACCGTAACTGGTCCGTCTCTTTGTGACGTAAGATGTACCCGAAAGCGACATTCAATTTGAAGACCGAAGCTTGGTCATTGAAAATGGCTTCCACGTAGCTGCGTAGAAGGGTGAGGTCGGTGAGTGGGGAATTGTAGATATCTGGAATAGGGCGATCACGGCGGAAAACGTGCCGTATCTTGGGCCATTGGCGCCGATAGATGTCACTCACTGAATGGGCGTCCTGTAACAGATCGCCAGGAACATCCATTGCATCTTCCAGAAAATGTTCGATGTCGTCAGGCGTATGACTAGCAACAATAATGCTAGGGACTGGCTGCATATCTAGGCTCTTCTGAACTGTGGGTACAGGTGGGCTCTCTGTGATCGCATCACCAGTGGCATTCCTCTCCCCGGGCTCATCTTCACTGGGTCTGACCCTCCTGGGTGCCACTTTAGTGGGAAGTTGTCGCCTAAA
This sequence comes from Hanleya hanleyi, assembly GCA_036873755.1. Lineage (NCBI taxonomy): Eukaryota > Metazoa > Mollusca > Polyplacophora > Lepidopleurida > Hanleyidae > Hanleya > Hanleya hanleyi. The sequence goes on from JAVTVY010007133.1 coordinate 20,452, forward strand.
CCGTAGAGACGGCATGAATCAAACGGTGATGCCGTCTTAACTGACTGGGTCGTTTGAAGAGTTGACCACATTCATTACATTGTTCCGTCGCGCCCTCGTGGAATGAGCGTACGTGGCGCAGTAAAGGATCCTCCAGATTAAATGACCGTGCGCAGGTTATACAAGTATACCGTGCGCCGTTGTGGATGGAGGACTCGTGCCGTCGCAAATCTTCTGGGCGAGTAAACTGCTTCTGGCAAGTTGTGCAAGTGAACATCTTGGTGCTGTTTCGTGCCATATAGGTCTTCGCCGCCATGATATCTACCACATGTGTTTAGTGATTATGTTTTCCACCATGGGCAGATCACATATATCGGTCACATGCTGCATCTCATCAACGAGGCGAATACGGTGCTGTAGAAGCTTAGCTCGGTGAGATGACTCCATGACTGTTGGCTCAGGCTGGTCAGGCAAGTAGCTTCTATGGTGAGATAGGCTGGTGAGGTTCAGACAAGTAGCTCCTCTGTCATTCACCGTTCGTCATTGGGTGAACCATGTCACCAGTTCTACGCGCCATCCTTCCCCTTACACCCCGGGTGGGGTTACACGTCTATGAAGATAAAGTCACCCTCGTGGAAGACCGTGGAGATGTTTGCTGGTCGCGCGGTGAGACCGTATCGAATACGGTTACGCTACACCGTGACGGCTGGACCAAATTTAAACGGGTGTTGAGTGGTGAGCTCGACGGAAACCTCATCCACATAGACAATGCCATCTACGTACACCGTGGACCCTTCTCCTCACGCCTGGGCCGTTACCAAGACCCTACGCGAGGCTTCACCCTAGACCCCGATCTGTGGACAGCCTTCGAGAAAGTGGTGCCTATTGTGGACCAGCTGTTTACACGGGACGAGCGATCATCAGACGAGTTGGAGTGGGCTCGTGCCCTGAGAGAAGCGGCGGCAGAACCCAATAAACAAGTATCTAGCAATGAAGCGGAGGCAGACGACGATGCCATTGATTACCCGGCTAGACTCAGTCATCCCAGTGACATGACCACCCGATTCTTTGATCTCACGGGGTTCTCCCTATAAATACGAGAGACAGTCAAATCTGGTACCATTCACGTACTGACCATGACACAGCATATAATACGGGCGTATCGCAGCTTGACCCCCGAGGTTTTCCTGCACGTTTATGCGGATACGGTCGATATCATGGAGGAGGTGGGAGACGTCTGTGATGCGGACCCTACACAACCGTGCCCGGCCCACACTCGTCTGTCCCGGGAGGGCTGGATCAAATTCAAACGGGTGTTGTCTGGTGAACTGGACGGCGACCTCACCCACTTGTGTCACGATGTGTACATCCGACGCGGCCCTTTCTTTGCTCAATTGGCTCGGCTAGATGGGGGTACAGTGCATTTTACCCTTCACCCTGATCTGTGGTCTGCATTGGAAGATGCCGTAGTAGATGTGGATCAAGTGCTTATCAAGCGGTCATCAGACGAGTTGGACTGGTCATTTATCATGGACAATGTGCTGGCAGAAGCCAACGAAGAAAATCAGAAAGAAACTCCGGCCCAAGATATACCCGTTATAAATAAAGGATAGAGCCAGGGTCCATCATCACTTGTCAGCATGAAGAGCTGGGAGAAGGTGTTGGATAACTTATACTATAGTCCCGACAGTCCGGCGGCCTATAGTGCATTGGCGGCCAAATCCCAGGGGATACAACGTGCTCAAGTCCGAGATTGGTTAAGAAAACAAGACACCTATACCTTACATCGAGCTGCCCGTCGCCATTTTCTACGGAACCGGGTCATCGTGGGAGGACTAGATGCACAGTGGCAATCGGATTTGGTCGATATGAGCGCCTTTACCAAACACAATGATGAGAATCGGTATATCTTGACGTGCATCGATATCCTGTCAAAGTATGCGTGGGTGGTACCCATCCGGACGAAAACGGGGGCGAATCTCATAGCGGTGTTCAAAGACAAGACCGGGCGCAAACCCTTGTATTTGCAAACCGACGAAGGCACGGAATTCCTCAACAGACCGTTCCAACAGTTTCTGAAAGCCCAGAAGGTGTTTTTCTTCCACACGTACAACGAGACCAAGGCTCCCGTGGTGGAAAGGTTCAACAGGACATGGTACTCATATGAACAGTCACAATCAAAGCGTGACTGAGATACATCATTCTTTAGATGACGACCGTGCAACGAATATTATGTATTAAGAATACTGATCAGCGATACGGATTTGATATTTTTGGAACATCATGATGTCTTGCCGGCATCATTGAAAACTGTTGACCGCTTCTCTCTTGCAGGAAACAAGCCTATGTTTATGTATGCTATGATTGTCTTTTTGAATTTGGTGCTAATACTGTTATATGGAATATGGAATAGGTCTTTGGATTATGGACGCGGATATTCTCTAATGGACGACGGCTGGATTATGAATGACGGACTAGACGCTTGTAACTCAAAGCCCGCATATATAAATATTTCACCTATAAGAATACAAGGCGGTACATCGATGTTCTCCCGAAACTTGTGAGTGGTTACAATCGAGCCTATCACCAAAGTATAGAGAGAGCCCCCATTACGGTGACCCAACGCAATGCAGCCCAAGTCCGGCGTGTCTTGTACCCCACCCAGGCAATCACAGCGAACGACGAAGGAGGTGCACAAGGTCGGGGACCCTGTACGAATCAGTAAATTACAAGCGCCTAGTCCGTCATTCATAATCCGGCCGTCGTCCATTAGAGAATATCCGCGTCCATAATCCAAAGACCTATTTCATATTCCAGATAACAGTATTAGCACCAAATTCAAAAAGACAATCATAGTATACATAACATAAGCTTGTTTCCTGCAAGAGAGAAGCGGTCAACAGTTTTCAATGATGCGGGCAAGACATCATGATGTTCCAAAAATATCAAATCCGTATCGCTGATCAGTATTCTTAATCCATAATATTCGTTGTAAAGTCGTCATCTAAAGAATGATGTATCTCAGTCACGCTTTGATTGTGCCTGTTCATATGAGTATCATGAGGATCTTCAAGTACATGGGTTCATACGGCCCCTAGGCCCGGGTTAAGCGGAATTAGACACAAGTTACGAAACGTAGCGCCATAGATCTTACACGCTACGTTCGTATTTTGCTATCAGCATGCGATATGTATCGCCAAATTTGAGAAACTTTGAGTGGAGGCGCTTGGTGGAATAGCCCTGTTTTATAAGTTTCTGCAACAATGCTTTGTGACGTTGGTTAAAATCATCACATTTAACACAGGATCTAGCAAATGCTACTAAGCGAGATATGTATACGCCATTTTGAGAAATTTGAGAAAATGTACTTGCCCAACTGGAGCGATGAGCACTTTCGGATTAAACGGCGCCTACCCCGACAGCAGCGAGTCTGTGAACTAGAAGATCGTCAAGGGGAACCGTTGCTAGGGACGTTTGACGAGGCGGTATTACAGCCTGTCGTAAAAACACAGCAAGACTACTACACGGTGGAACAGATCTTGAAAACGGAACGTCGACGTGGCAAACTGTTTCATTTCGTCAAATGGCAAGGATGGCCCAGTTCTTTCAATTCCTGGGTCGCTGCCAACCAGGTGAGACGACTATAAAGCCAGACACCACTGCCGTCATCCTTCATTCCACTTTCGACCACAGTGCTATGGACAAACAGCAGCTGCCTCTGAACACAGCGTCTCCCAAAACGCGCAAAGCGGGAGTGGGCTTTGTGGTGATAGTGCTAACCCTGCTGAGTGTGTTGTACGGAGGTGTGTTTTACGATGTAGCCTATGTCAGCACGCTATTTAACCAACTGAGAACGCCAGCCACCAGTCAAACCAGTCTACAGATAGCACCAGTCAACCCCGTATCGAGCCCAGTCATCAACACCACCACACCCCGTGTACAAGCCACATCGAGCTCCACACCAAGTATACAGCCCACACCTACACCAAGAACACTCACTACGTCTGAAAACCCACGGGATTTTATCCCTCACAGTGAACAGACAACGACGACCGACGTTGTACCCACCACCATCATCGCTCACAGTGAACAGACAACGACGACCGACGTTGTATCCACCACCACCACTTCAGTTCACTCGTACCAAAGTTACAAGAGCGGGTTACCACGACAGCGCATACAGCTCGAACCATGGACCCTCGGTGGCAGCATCCCTTCACTTGCGTCATCGCAGGATCGACGGGTTCCGGCAAAACGCACTTCGTCAGGAAGCTCCTTCAACACGCCGACAGCATGATCACCCCACCCATTGCCCGAGTCGTGTGGTGTTACGGAGAATGGCAGGCAGCGTATGACAAGACTGTTGCATTACAAGGCTCTACGGGAGGTCACGAATGTTTCAAAACCCCTCAAATCCTTTCCCTTCGAGAATCACGTGGACTTCGATTACAACGCACACAACGACAAGGCACAGATCCTCCTCACCACCAACGTGAGTGTCGTATTGAGTCCTATCCTACAGCAAATGCTGGGTCTTGCTCACGCGACCTGCACGGGTCCATCCGATGACCATGACCAGATCCCGATGGATATGAAGTCGGGTATGTACTCGGACGTAGTCGACAACCACATCGTGGGCGATATCAATACACCTCTGTTACGGGTGGTCCCCATTAAAAAGACGTATGGAGATCAAGTCACCCACAGTTTCACCCACATGCTCTATCTACCCGTACGACAAACCGACATCAACACTATCACGGTGGATATAAGAGATGACACGGGACGACCGGTGGCATTCGAACGAGGAAAAGTGGTGCTGACACTTCATTTTCGACAAGCACGTGCTCCCCACTTTGTATAATGAAGGGCCCTTACGAGTGCGATGCACGCAGCTATATGGACTATTATGCCCAACAGGCCGGGAGTGGCCTTCCCGTCTTTAGTGGTGCACGCATGCAACGTGGACATGGGCTGGGGAACATACTCGGGAGCATCGTCAAAACGTTCCTGCCCTTGGTGACGCGTGGGGTGAAAGCAATCGGCAAACGAGGGGTACGCAGTGGACTGCAAGTGGCCGGTGATGAAAAGAAGCCTTGAAACGGCGGGCCAAAGAATCGGGAGGCGTCTTGGTGGCCAAAGCACAACGCACCGTAGGGAATAAAAGACCTGCACCACCGAGACCACGCACCAGTCGACGACCGACCCAGCGACGACGCACATCGAAGACCCAGGATATCTTTTCTTAAACATGTCCTTGATCCACGCAGAGTCCTGCCCCTCTACCAACTGTGAATTTGATTTGTGGACCGTCCCGCCCACACAGACCAGTGCCGAACAAGGATTCAACGAAACAGGGCCCATCGAGTTCACCATCAGTAATGCGGATACGGCCTATGTGGATTTAGCCCATACATACTTGTATGTGAAAGCCAAGGTCGTCAATGGGGATGGCTCCAGAATCATCCAAGCTGCAACGGTGGGCCCGACGAATCTGTGGCTGCACTCGATGTTTCAACAGGTGGATATTTTTCTCAGCGACAAACTCATCAGTGACTCGACCAACACGTACCCCTATCGAGCCTACATCGAGAAACTGTTGTCGTATGGACGAGAGGCTAAAAAATCTCAGCTGACAGCCGCTTTATTCTACCAGGACACAGCCGAGCACATGGATACGGTGGACAATGAAGGATATAACAAACGGGAGGCTTTCACTGCGAACGGCGCCTCGGTGGATCTCATGGGTCGACTACACGCAGACATTTTCATGCAAGACCGGTACCTCTTGAACAAGATCTCCATCAAATTACAAGCGTCTAATCCGACTGATACGGGCGCCCCCGACCTTCGGCTTGATGGCCACTAACGTAGAGGGGCATGCAGCTGACTATAAGATTGTCATCCAAGACGCAGTCCTGTATGTCCGAAAAGTGAAACCGAATCCAGCCGTTCAATTGAGACACATGAAAGCCTTGGAAACAAAACCAGCCCAGTACCCTATCCGACGTGTACAAACCAAAGTGTTCTCTGTGCCTGCTGGAAATATGAGCGCCAACAAAGAAAACCTGTTCCTGGGGGAACTACCCAAGCGATTGATCCTGGCCTGTGTGGAAATACCAGTTTCAGCGGAGCCTACCCAGAGAACCCGTTTGACTTTAAACATTTCGGCATCAATTTTGTGGCCCTGCATGTGGATGGACAACAGGTCCCAGCCACGGCCTTAACACCGAACTTTGGGCGCAGGAATTTCATTCGAGCCTATCAGAGCCTGTTTACAGCCACCGGTCAAATCAACCAGGACGAAGGGTATATGATCACTCGGGAGGACTACGCGAACGGATACACGTTGTTCTGTTTCGATCTGACCCCCACCTTAGAGAACGACCATCAGCTGGCCCTGGCCAGGCAAGGCAATTTATGGTTGGAAATCCACTGCACGAGCCCTCGGGACCACCGTCAATGTGATCTGCTACGCCGAGTTTGACAACATCATTCAAGTGGACAAGGCGCGCAACGTCCTGTGTGACTTCTCCACCTAACATGGATACAGACCAGATAACCACCGTGCTGGAGAATGACCCAGAGAAACGTATGTTCTTTCAAAGGGTGTTCTCCCGAGATGTGTTCCCATGAGACCGTATGTATCCTGCTGCTTACGTTCTCAACACGGACCCGATGGATCGGCCCGGTGAACATTGGGTGGGCGTGTACTTGACAGAACAGCAGGGCGAATACTTTGACCCGTACGGCCTGCCACCCTCCATCCCGATTTAACAGACTTCATGGATCAAGGCACAGAGACGTGTTGGAACAGTCAAATGTTGCAAAGCCTGACCAGTAGCGTGTGCGGACAATATTGCTTGTTTTACCTGTACCATCGATGCCGGGGAAGAACCTTATCTTATATCGTACAGATGTTTGACCAGTACCCCAAGGCCGAGGACCGCGATGTACTCGTATATGACTGAGCCGCCCATCATTTCAATGTACAAGCCCCGTTCTGGGCTTAAGTTCTTTCAATGCACAAGCCCCTCTGTTCTGGGCTTAAGTTTACAAGCCCCCCGTTCTGGGCTTCAGTTTTCACGTGGTTGTTCTCACGTTGTTGTTGTTAGTTATTGTTGAATAAAAAACAAAATGAGAGCTCACCAAAAAACCCCCTGTCTTGTGTGTTTTCTATATGGGCATAATGCATGAAGCTGGCTTTGAACGCTGTATTAGCCAATCAGTGGCCTAGAATGGGGCCAAAGGTAACCCATCAATGTCCAGAAAACATTACCCGGGTGTACAAGAACCCGGATGTAGGCGCGGACGTAGGCGAAAGCATCCTAGTACCCGGATGTAGGCGCAGACGTGAGCGAAATTCTAGTACCCGTCCATTGGTTCTTTTATCGATCGCTCATTGGCTCTTTTTCTCGACCGCTGATTGGTCCAAATGGAACTGCCCATCCTTCCGAGGTTAATTTACAATCCCCTTTTTGGGTTCAAGCTCTGTATATCGATGCCGCAACATTGTTGCCGAACATCGCCGAAAGGGAGACCTTTGACCTTTTGACCTGGATGTTGCCTTTGATCTTCCGGTGATGCCGCGCACTTCCGGATAACTCCCGCGCGCGCACGCTGCGGTCGGATAACCCGCGCGCACTGCGGACGGGGCGGGCCGTGCCGGGCCGGGCCGGGGAAATCTTGGATGTTGAAAATCAGGACCCTACGCGTAAGGGAAAAATTGGAACTCTTCTGGGTTCGGAGGTAGTTTTAGTGAAGCCCGGAAGTGGACCATTAGTGGCCCACCTAGACCGCAACACGTCTATTTCCACACCCTTTTCCCACAATTCCCTGTCTGCGCATGCGCAGAATGACGACATTCCAACCCCACACGCACCCCATCGGATGCTCCTTCACGAATGCTTCACATTGATACCTCATACGACTCCATCGGACCATTAGGGGCTCCCCTTGATCCCAAAACGTCTATTCCATACACTTGGTCTACCGCGCATGCGCAGAATGACCATATTCCAACCCTACGGATGCCCCCTCACATATGCTTCACATTGATACCTCACTCGACTCCATCGGACCACTAGTGACCCACCTAGACCCCAAAACGTCTATTTCCATACCCTTGGTCTACCGCGCTTGCGCAGAATGACGATATTTCAACCCCACACCCACCCCATCAGATGCCCCTTCACGAATGCTTCACATTGGTACCTCATACGACCCAATCGGTAAACTAGGGACCCCTCTCGCCCCTGAAGATTGCCGGAGAATGCCGGAGAATTTGGGACTACTTTCTGTCCGCGGAGGCAGACCGCATCACCACCAGAGCGCATCACCGCGGAGGAATACACACGGCCGATTCACGCGGACCGGAAGTGACGTCATATATGACGTCATACTTGTGCAGAACACCGCCACATTACCGCCACAAAATCTCATACCTGCGCACAACACTCCCGCGCACACCACTTTCTCGCGCATGGGCACTGAGGCAAATAAGTGTCGAAATCTCGTTTGGTTACTACTATGGCCCCTCCTACCAAACTGACATAACCCTGTCTTACCGGTGGAGGGGCATTATGGCCCGTCCAACCAAACTTTTCACTGAAGCGTCAGAGAGATGAGAACAAGAAAGCTGAAACTTTCTGGGGGCGATACTATTGTCTGAGTCTTTGTGTCGCTGAAAAGGCACCAGTCTAGACATATGTTGTTCCCGGACTTGGCTATTGTATGCAATATCTTGCGATTCTCTCGTGGAATATGAACCCTTTCTGGCATTTCCCGAATGTTATTGGCGTAACTTGGAGGCTATTTGCATAATCCTAGGCGCAAAGGATCATGGGAAAATTCAAAATGGCGGTCACGAGGTGTCCTTAGAAAGTCGTATATTTATGTTTTCTGTCCATTTTCCCGCATTTTTCTTGCCTAACATTGTAAAAAAGTAATTTATTTGTCCAAATCTGATTATTCTTTATAATAGTAACTATTTAATGAAAGAAAATATCGAAAGATATAAATTTCGGAAAATCGATGTAAAAATAGGCGAAATATGGCTTTCGAAAAGCGTCCATTTTTATACGCCCGCCAAAAGGCGGACGTATTATGTGATGGCGGTTGCCGTCCGTCTGTCTGTCTGTCTGTCCGTCTATCCGTCTGTCCGTCCCTCGTGTCCGGTCTATATCTGGGACAGTTTTTTATCTACAGTTCTAATTTTTGGTAAGTGGATACCCTACGGGGAGACGATGTGTCGCGTACCAAAATGAAGGTCGAGGTCAGAGGTCAAAGGTCAAAGGTCACTGGCCTAAAAAACAGAAAATCACTGAGGTGTTCGTGTCCGGTCTTTTTCTGTGAACGTTTTCTATCCACAGTTGCGATTTTTCGTGAGTGGATACACTAGGTGGAGACGATGTGTCGCGTACCAAAATTGAGGTCGTGGTCAGAGGTCAAAGGTCACTGTTGCCTAAAATTAGGAAATCATTGATCATTGACAGTTTTCTATCTACAGTTCTAATTTTTGGTGAGTGGATGCCCTAGGAGGGGAACGATGTCTTGCATACCAAATGTAGGTCGAGGTCAGAGGTCAAAGGTCAGTGTGACAGATAAATCAGGAAATCATTAAAAATTTATAACTTTTTGTGAGTGGATTTAATAGGGGGAAATGAAGTGTCGCATACCAAAAATAGGTCACGGTCGAAAGTCAAAGGTCACCGCAACCCAAAAATCAGGAAATTTTCAAAAATATTTTTTTTTGGTGTCAGTAGATACATTATGGGGAAACGATGTTTCTCCTACCAAAATGTAGGTCAAGGTCAAAAGGTCATGGTCACTGGGACCCCAAAATTGCGAAATTGTTAAAAATCAAGATTTTTTGAGTCCATTGAGAAATTACGGGGAGCCGTTTCGTCATATACCGTAATTTAGATCCAGGTCAATAGTCAAGGTCACTGTGACCCCAGAATCAAGGTCAAAGGTCAGTGTGACCTAAAAATCAGGAAATCATTAAAAATTACAATTTTTTTGCAAGTGGATTCAATAGGGTGAAATGAAGTGTCGCATACCAAAAATTAGGTCAAGGTCAAAGATCACAGTGACCCCAAAATCAGGAAGTTGTTAAAAATAATATGTTTTGTGTCAGTAGATACATTAGGGGGACACGATGTGTCACATACCAAAATGTAGGTCAAGTGACCTGGTCAAAGGTCAAGGTCACTGTGACCCCAAAATTGTGAAATTGTTAAAAATCGTGATTTTTTGTGTCCATTTAGAAATTACGGGGATACGGTTTTTCATGTATCAAAATTTAGGTCAAGGTCACTGTGACTCCAGAATCAAGAAATCTTTGAAAAGTACTTTTTTGTGTCGGTAGATACATTAGGGGGGCATGGTGTGTCACGTACCAAAATGCAGGTCAAGGCCGAACGTCAAGGTCACTGTGACCCCCAAAATCATGAAATTCATAACAATCATGATTTTTTTTGTGTCCATTGATACATTGAGGGAAGACGATGTGTCGTGTACCAAAATTTAAGTCAAGGTCAAATGTCAAGGTCACTGTGACCCAAAATCAGGAAATCATTAAAAATATATATTTTTATATGCCTGTCGAGGACGAGGTCGTGTAATGCGATGAATGATTATGTTCTGTCCATTCATCCAGTAACATTTGTTGTCCATGCGATATCTCTAGTTTCAAGGTATGGATTGGTACCAAACTTTGAGTATGCCTTACTCGCATGGCAAAGAGGAGCCATGCATTTTGAGATCAATTTTTGAATTGAATTTTTATTCACCAATCAAATGAATATGTATATACAAAAAAATATGGTATAAATTATTACAAAATATTTGCAAACAATATAATCTACATGCAACGCAATAAAGTGATTGGCGGGAATAAAACCCCAGGGGGCTTGTTCTATCCCTGTAGGACAAGTGGGTAGCATTTATATAAATATATATATATATATATATATATATAGTGTATAATACACATTTCTAATTTACTTTATAATATAGGGTGATTAGTGAATATTAGCTCTCTGTTGACTTTTTAAAAAATAATTTTATCGTTGCAGCCTTAGTTGCGATAATGGGGTTCAGATTTCCAGTAGATATATTTTTAGTTTGGATTTGAATAACGAGGTAGATTTCATACATTTGATCAGAGAAGGTAGTTTGTTCCACTCTCGAGGTCCTGTGGTTTTTGTGGTATAATATGACAAGTTTGATTTATAGATGGGTCGGTAGAGGTTCCAATTCTGGCTTCTAGTTTGGCTTCTAATTTGTCAAAGGTCAAGGTCACACCCCCCCCAAAACTGAATCAAGTTTAGCTGACTGTATGTGTTAGGTTGGAATATTCCAATCTACATGTATATGGTATTATCTTGTGGAGTTGTCTCCCATGTTTGAAAAGTTACATTTAGTTGAACTGTTGAGAAATAATAACCATACATTTACTAATTTACCTAGGAGAGGGGTCCTTTATGAACTTCATACCTGTTTATTAACTAAAGAACAAAGATTGACTTCATCACTTTCTTCTTCCTTCATGAAAAATTCTCTCGTCTGAAAGGAATCCATTTGCAGGAAAACTACTATTTTCTTGTGTTTGACTATTGTCGATTTCAGCGTGGGATATGTGAGCTCTCAGCTCTTGTTTCAAGGTCGTTACCAAGAGTTAAGCTCGTTTTAGTTTATCATTCAATATAAGATGTAATATATGTTACATTGTCAGAAGCACAAAATTGTAGGCTAGCTACCAATTGAAATCAAGGCTATTAAACAACCTTGAAATTTGGACCAGTGTAATTCCAGTTACACGGGCGTATATTGAAGCCCCTTGGGCTCTTGTTAGATTTTGTTTACAATTTCTTGTAGATCTTGATCTAAATATATAGTATGGAAAGTTTCAGTGCTCTGACGTATGGAGTAACGAAAATAAATAAGCTGGGACAGACTCAATAAAATGATAAGGATTATTATTTTCAGTGTGGGTACAGCAATGAGTCTATATATGGGTGGCTTTTCACTAAAGGCAAAGGCCTATCCAGTAGAAACTTATACGAAATACCGAGCCAGTTGAAGAAAAGTATCCAAGCTTGTACATATTGGACAAACTCGCATTGGAAAGTCCATCTACCATTGTTTACATGCAAATAATCCGAACGTCTCGCGAGGAAACACCAGGAAATGTCCCACATCCTTTCTCTCTGCTTTGAAGCGGCACTTTGATTGATCAATTTGCGAAGGTCACATAACATGACCTTCATATGAACATCTTTACCGGAGCGGCATTTATGTGTGCTTTTAATCTGAGTTATTATGTACACCAATGACAATGCACTGAAAATGGCACAGGCCATGCATCGCAAATCGCATAGTTTAAAGGAATAGAAAACATATGGTCAAAGTATATTCCATGCGGAAGAGTAATGCCCCCAGTGTCCAAAAACCATAACGGTGATTTTTTGCGATTTTTTCCAACTGAAATAAAAACTCTGAAAGACGCGAAAAAGGCTGCAAATCGACAGGACATAGTCGCCGCCATTGTTAAATTTAGGCTGAATTTGAGCCAATCAGAAAATTCGGATTATTTTGTGCGCTCTGCGCGTGACGTCACTTGGCTCCAAGATTCTCGCTGTTAAAACAGAATAACATGCCGGTATAGTTCAGATTCCCGCAGTGTCTGAAACGACCTGAGAGTATTTATGCAGGGATATTAATTAGAAGACAAGTTTGTGTGTTTGTACGAGTATTTCACAAATACCCTGTCAATATGTCACAATGCGTGGCGTTTGGGTGTTTTAACAGGGCTGACAGTGACAGTAGGCCGAACAATATTCCGATTGACGTCTCATTTCACCGATTTCCATTGCGTAAGCCCGACTTGCTGAAGCAGTGGGAACATAACATCAGTCGACAGGGCTTCAAACCGACGAAGAACTCAAGACTTTGTTCCGCGCACTTTTCACCAAATTGTTTTAAGGAAGATGCTTATGCAAAATATGGAATCCATCCCGAGGGAACGCAGAAAAGATTGCTGAAAGAAGACGCTGTGCCAACTGAGTTTGTGCATCGTCACGCTCACAAATCAAAACGAGTGTCAACAGTTGCCAGGTTGGAAAAGCGAGAACAGCAAAGAAAGATCGGGGAGGTATTGTGTTCAAGTTATTTATATTATTGGTGATCTAGGCCTATGGCTGTCCACAAAAAGAAACATATTTTCGTAATTGGGTGATTACCGCGGGTCCAGTTTTCAACATACATTTGAGTGGGTAGTTGTTGCTGTTTCTTAGGGTATGTGCGGGTACTTTCTGGATCAACTCTATTCGAGACGGCTGATCCTTATTCACCGATCACTGCGGGGAGTAACGAGGTGAATCTTAACAGGGGATTAGATAGCACATAATTTGGTAGACATTTCATCATAAACTGTGGTTCAAAAACCTTTAGTATGTCAAAACGGTCCCTATTCCCTAAACCATGCTTTAATTTCATGACTTTTATCTTTGATGTTTTTTAATTATTGACAGTTTTCTGACATGGCTCTATTCAACTCAATGTTAAGTTTCACCGCGCTGCTTCATCAAGTGTGAGGATGTGTGCTCCCTCAAATTGGAGATGTGGCATGATTTCTACACCTTAGTTAACGTTTTGTTATGCATTGGTTGACTGGGTGATGGCAAACAAAAAGACATTAGGTACCGGTAGTGAAGGTGCGGGGGGGGGGGGTAGGCTTCACCTTATTCAAAATCTCAATATCACAGGTGTTGTGACTTATTATCGGTACTAAACAGCTAAATGCATATGTCCTCCTCAAACCACCAATTTTGTGTTGATATTTTTCTGCACGCAGCATGATGTTTCTTCCTAAATTTCAGTTACTGTCAGAGTCCTCCCAGAAGGAGATAACTGTGTGTCGGGAATCTACAAGCGATAGTAGCACTACAGCAGTTCCAAAACTGGTAAATTCATTTGGAACTGTTTATTCTTTAAACTGGGTATTTTCCAATAGATTACGATATTGAGATTTTATCCATATGTTTTAGGGGTTTGGGGGGGGAGGGGTTACAGTGTAATATAACCATTTCTCATAGTAAGTTATCTCTAGCATAAAGGAATTTAAATTTTTACATCATTAATCTTTCGAAGATTATTCCATTTGTTAAATGAAGCAATAATCTTCAATAGTTTTACTGTCTGGAGCTTTCTGCCTGGAAATATAAAATTTGATTATATCGTTTTTGTTGTTTTGAAGATTGGCCCCTCTAGGGCCAAGAAGAGGAAAGCTGCTGCTGAAACGGTTACTAGGGCAATGGTCGAATTGGAACACGAGAGCACAGAGGGCACGGTGTTTACCGAACCAGAGTCACATGTACACCCCCAGACACCCACATCTGTATCAAGACAGCAGGTATCTCAACCTTCAGAACAATACAGCTCATCTCATTTTGGTCAATCTGCCAGCGAGATACCAAAATTTTCTAATTTTAGTTTCTGTTTAAGTAGGTTACATTTTTTTATCATACTCTTTTTGAGGCATGAGTAGTAAGTTTACTCAAAAACCATTTTTTTTTATCATTTTTCTGTCATAAACCACTGTTTATGCTGCCGTGAATCCCATTTCAAGCTCACAAATACTGGTATGTGTAGAGTCTCATTGTCTAATGAAGTTTTATAATTTTCTATTTCAGTCTGCTATTCCTCAGCTATCATCTCTGTATGGTACTCCGCGGCGAACAGGGAGAGATCACCCTTATGCAAATAGACCTCTGCGTTCTTGTGCCACTCAGACTACATGGAACAGCACTGTCGAGCAGGAAGTGTTCATTGATGAGTCAGAGTCAAGTTCTCCAATTCAGTCACCATCGCGCTCGAAGTTTGGTGGAGAGATAACAGATGAAGAACAACTCGCGGAATATTTGCCATCAACGGACAGCAGTGAATCAAGCAGTGCAGAGAAGTCTGGAACTTTCGACCCCTGTAAAATGAAAAAGTATATTGTGTTTGAGGAAAATCTGAAAGATCTTCACAAATTCTGTAAGGAATGTGGCAGTCCAGTCACAAAATCTTCCAAGTTCACGAGAGGTTCGATGGTCGGTTTCAAGATTTCCTGCCACAGTGGTCACTCATATGTCTGGCATTCCCAGCCTCTTGATAGGAAGCAGCCAATGGGCAATTTGCTCATTGCAGCTGCAATATTGACTAGTGGGAGCACCTATTCCAAAATAAGTGCTTTTGCTGACATGCTGAACCTCCTGTTGTTCTCGAAGACTGTGTATAATAAAGTACAAAAACAAAGCATTCTGCCAGTGATACAGGAATGTTGGGAGGAGGAAAGAAGAAAGGCTACAGAAGAAGTTAAGCTAATAGGATCTGTGGTGCTTGCGGGAGATGGGCGTTGTGACAGTCCTGGCCACACTGCCAAATATGGCTCTTACACTCTCATGCATACAGATGGGGATGGGAAATCTGGCACAAGAAAGATAGTTTCTATGAAGCTTGTACAGGTTTCAGAGGTAATTACTTTAGTAAATTTAGAAACTTCTTGTTTGGGGGAGTCATTGGTCAATGCAGATCGTGATCACTATCCAAGAGAATAGCAATTAACACAGCTCTTGTCTAAAATATACTATTGCATTAAAACTGAAATCCCTGAAAAGATGTTGGGAAGTGTTGTTTAGTTAATTGGGGGAGGGGGGGGGCATTCATTTTGATTCTGATCTGTAGGCACTTCTTGAATGCTTAATTTCTAATGTAGTGCTCACAAAACATACTGTGTTTTTTTAAACAGGTCAAGAATTCTAACCATATGGAACCAGAAGGTCTGAAGAGATGCCTAAAGGAGGTCACTGACAGTGGATTGGAAGTTGGTGTTCTGGCAACTGATCGTCACAACATGGTCACCAGCATGATGAAGAAGGACTACAAACAGGTACATTTATACAATTTACAGGTCTCCATTTTCAATGAAAATCATGGCTTTTTATAGTGTTATTAAACATGTTAAACTGTGATAAAAAAATTCTGCTAGCTGTATTCAGGTTGAGTAAATACAGTGACATTGGCAGCTCAGTGTAGTGTCGTCTAAGCCTAACTCATCCTTCCTCTGTCCCCTTTTCTTTTGTTTTTAGGATAATGATCATTCTCGATCATCACCTGATCACTCTCCGAACATTTTCTCTTGGACTATTGGTCAGTCTCCTCCACATACCATGGTGACTGAAATTGCAATGGAGATTGAATTGAGTGTGTTACCACTGAAGAGTGAGAATATCAAAGTTTGACCACTAATATTCTATCACACTCTCCATTGCATTTCTAGTCTCAGATATGATGTTACTTGCCATTGTATTTCAAAAGATGATGCTATTTCATATATTTATATGGTATGCAAGATATTGTATTATTATCACTTGAAATGCAGATAAACCATCAATTTGACACCTGGCATCTTGCAAAAGGCATTGTGAAGAAGCTCACCGCCAAGGCCAAAAAGAAGGACTGTACCGACCTTGCTCCTTGGATACAGAGTATTTCAAATCATTTGTGGTGGGCATGTGCTACATGCGGAGAGGACAAACAAGTTCTGCGGTAGGTGATAGTGTGGATTTATAGGTGATACAGAAAAGAAAAATACCATTGAATCTACCTTTACTACATTTATTTACATTTGTTTTTAACAGTTTTGAATAATTTTGTCAACTTGAAGTCATGGGAGCATCTTATCCCAGGGTGCAAAAAGCATGAACTTATGCAGTATAGAGATATTTAGGGGGGCAATGCTGAGAGAGGGAGTTCACCTCCCCCACTCTCTAAAGCACTCCCAAACTTGACAACTTTTGTCTCTGCCCTGCCATTGAATTGACAGCACTTGATCACTTAATGTAGTGGAAATGTATTGCATGACAAGCACACCTAAACTAGTGGATTAGATTGTTGCAGATTATTCTTCAGAAATTAATAGGAACAGTGTGTACTTTGTGGATACTAAATATGGTTTACAAACACAAGTATCTTTCATCTTATGTCATGGTTGTCTGCTGGTTTTGAACCAGCAGTCTAGAATATACAATAATCAGATAGTGTGGGACCTCTTTGTGACCACTTCCAGTAGTTAGAGAACTAATTAATCTTAACTACAAATGTCCAAAGTCTCATTTCACTGTTTAGCATACATTTTAAGCCAGAACTGTATCTTAAGCCTCAGAGATCAAGCTGTCTTATGTGTTCAGGGTATCTATAATCAGCTAGAGTTATGTAATAATTTCTAAAGATGGCAGATTCCCATGATCACCCCCTGGGGTGTTGATCTGAACAAAATCTACTGTACACATATGTCACAGGTTGCTTTGTCTCAGCTGAGGTTGACTGGTTTGTCAAGTAGTGAGTTACAGCCAATATAAGTAGTTCATCCACAATCAATAGAAACTCGAGAATATGAGGACTTTACATAGATTTTTATCAGCATTTGTTATTTAGCTTACATAATATTTGTCACTGGTACATCTAATATAATCATTATGTAACTTTTGAGTGGACGTTTTTTGTGTATTGTGTGAGATACCGAATAAAAACAAGTTCTCATTTTAATTTCAGAGAAAAATGGCTCTCGGTGTTGCACCATGTGACCAACAACCACAAATGGTCCGGAAACAAAAAGTTCCACATGTGTGCACATCCAACTCTCTCAACAGCTGACAAAAAAGCAACAAAATGGCTGAAACCCAAGTCTCCAGCTTTTGTTGCTTTGAAGAAAATTGTGACAAATACAAGGCTTCTCAATGCCATGAATCACCTAACAAAGTTCTGCCACACAGGCGAGCTGGAAATTTTCCACAGTATGTTGTTGAAATACTGTCAAAAGAGACAACACTTTCATTATGATGGTAACTAACATTTTGCATATATCATACCACCAAATGTTGTCTAGGCCATGTTTAAACATGGGATGTCCCATCTTACTATTTTTGGATATGGCTAACTTATAAGCCATAACTGATTAAGCAAATGACTGGATTCAGACTTCTCTCTAGATATATTGATTCAGCTCTACTTGGCTCACTGAAACAGTATCAATCCACAGTTGCCTGGCCTGTGGGATATTGAATGGTCGATGTCTACATATAATTTGTTCAATAAATTATGAAAAGTAATAAATATATATATTTTTTATAGTGTATTTCTCTTTCATCTTTGGCTCAATTAGAGACATTCCCTATAATGTCAAGCCGAGTTACTACAGTCTTCAATTATGTACCATACCCTGTCCTCTATGACATAGAATAAAAGACAAGTTGGGAATAGAACCGCTCAACACGGTCATTTCAAAACATTCTCAACAAAAAACACGAAAGCCT
>JAVTVY010007134.1:0-38705 GCA_036873755.1 Hanleya hanleyi
CTGCCACCCCTCCATCCCGATTTAACAGACTTCTTCATGGATCGAGGCACAGAGACGTGGTGTTGGAACAGTCAAACGTTGCAAAGCCTGACCAGTGGCGTGTGCGGACAATATTGCTTGTTTTACCTGTACCATCGATGCCAGGGAAGACCCTTATCTACTATCGTACAGATGTTTGACGAGTACCCCCAGGCCGAGGACCGCGATGTACTCGTCTATGACTGGGCCGCCCATCATTTCAATGTACAAGCCCGTTCTGGGCTTAAGTTAATGACAAGCCCCTTGTTCTGGGCTTCAATGTACAAGCCCCTTGTTCTGGGCTTCAATGTACAAGCCCCTTGTTCTGGGCTTCCGTTAATGACAAGCCCCTTGTTCTGGGCTTGAGTTTTCACGTGGTTGTTCTCACGTTGTTGTTGTTCACTGAATAAAAAAAATGAGATCTCACCAAAAAACCCTGTCTTGTGTGTTTTATTCTTAATGCATCAATGCCCAATGTGGAGATTCAGTCAAACTGAAATCAGTGGTGTAGGATGGGGCCAAAATGTAACCCATCAAGTTTAGAATGCAAGAGCACTATAGTAAGAAATAGAGAGCCAATGAAATCAGCCTACAGACCAAGTACGTGTTTTTGGTCTAGGTTTGGAGCGGGCATTTCATTGAGGTACGTGTATACGGTGAGTGAAAAGACTCGTCCAACACGCATAGATTATGTTGATGACTATAAGTTCTAGGTAACCCATCAAGGTTAGAATGCAAGAGCACTATAGTAAAAATAGAGAGCCAATGAAATCAGCCTACAGACCAAGTACGTGTCTTTGGTCTAGGTTTTGAGCGGGCATTTCATTGAGGTACGTGTATACGGTGAGTGAAGAGACTCGTCCAACTCGTCCAACACGTATAGATTATGACTATAAGTTCTATGAGCATAATGCATGAAAGTGGCTTTGAACACCGTATTAGATAATCAGTGGCCTAGAATGGAGCCAAAGGTAACCCATCCATGTCCAGAAAAACATTACCCGGGTGTACAAGAACCCAGATGTAGGCGCGGACGTCAGCGAAAGCACACCGTGAGTACCCCAATTCGATTGGCTGATTGTTCGACCGCTGATTGGTTCTTTTTCTCGACCGCTGATTGGCTCTTTTTCTCGACCGCTGATTGGTCCAAATGGAACTGCCCATCTTTCCCAGGTTCATCTAGAATCCCCTTTTTTTGTGCTCAAGCTCTGACTATAGCGATGCCGCGCTGCGGGGCGCTGGGGCGGGCCAGGCCAGTGGAAAACACCCCGGCGGTTGAACATTGGAACTCTTGTGGGTTTGGAGGATGAACATACGGACGTCTAAGGGAAAAAATTGGAACTCTTCTATGTTTGGAGGTAGTTTTAGTGAAAACCCGGAAGTGACGTGACAACCCACGTGACCTGCGTATATACTCCTGTAAAATAGAGCCGATTTTATTTCTTTGGAAGGGGCAAGGTCAATAGGACTTGCGCTTTTTATACTACTAAACTGTGAAGTAGATTACATCTTACATAGGCCTTAAGGCCGTGATATGCATATGAAGTATTCTGGGGCATGGTCAGTACTTTCCAATTTTCCCTTCGTCTACTACTCGCCGATTTTTTGATTTTTTTTTATTATTATTTATTTATTTATTTATTTATTTATTTCCTCGAGAGCTTTAAAATAAGACCTCACTCTACCCAATCGGGCCACTAGTGCTCCACCTAGACTCCAACATGTCCACCCCGTATGGATTTATACATACTAATATCCCAGTATATGAGTGTATATGGGTCTATATGGATCTATATACAAGCCTACCCGGTACTTTCATAGTTTTTTCCATCGTATTCTACATGATCAACCTCATAGCTCATAGTAAAAGCCATAAAAAAAACGACCACCCCTATACCCCATACAGGCCAAATATAGCGGGACATCATCTTCGCCTGGGAATTGGTCTAGTCCGAGTTGTCTCCCTTGCATCAAAGCGTATAGATGGGGCTGTGGTTTGAACGGAGTTATTACCCGGGCAAGCCGGGGAAATTGACCTTGAGCAGCCATTTTTGTTAGCGTTTGTTACATATAACAGACCTGTACGGAATATTTCCACTTTAAATCGTTCATACCCAACAAAATTATATCAAACTAATTCATGCATTCATATCTAAGTCATTCATATACCGCGGGAGACCACATGAAGGTGCCCCGATGCCGCTCAGCATACGTTCGATGAACGTTCGTAATTTTCTTTTGCTGGTGCAAACTGGACGATGTAAATGCTCGACACTGGGGTGGCACTCGATCATAGACTGGTTATAATAACATGCTACAACACTTAAATTCAGATCTCATCAACCAGAACGTGTTATGTGCTGGCAGTTCATGACAATATCGTAAGATATGTATGCTTGCTAACCTTAGTTGGATTCGTCATGAAATCATTTGGAAATAAGTAATTCGAGCACTTTTTTGTGACATAGCAAAACGAAGATGACAGCCGTTTCCCTTTTCGCTGCGATGGTTTACACGAAAAACCGGCTCAGTTATAAAAATCCATATCTCCGTAAATATGAAATGTCCCAACTTTTTACGTCAAGACAATATTCTTTTATATGTGTACTTCCTATTTCCCGCAGGAATTTATGAAATATCAATTCTTTCCGCAATAAACTTACAATTTACTGGCAATGGTAACGAAATTCTTCGTCTCAATTTGAGCTTCCTGTACGGCGGCGGAACGTCAAGATCAAAGAGCGCGTGCTGCGACGTAACAGATCACGTGAGGGTCTAAATATAGATCGTTTGTTTACAAATATCAGCTGATCGTGTCTGATATATAACAAAGAATACCTTATAACAACAGTACTTTTCGTAATATCTGAATAGTTGATACTCGACCAAGAATTAATTATGACAGAAAAATTATCTCAGATAAATTTTCGCCCTATTCATAGAAGTATTATTTCCGTCACATCAATTTCTGTCACAGTACTTTTTCAAAAATTTCACCAATTCGCTCCGCGTGGGACTATATGGGGGTGTGGGTGAATGAGGCGTGACCTTTGGACGTGTATAGACTTGTTTGTCTGGGGTTTTTCCGCATACAGCGGCCATCTTGCACCCACCTCCCACCATCCACATGCCGCCATCTTGTACCCACCTCCCACCACCCACATGCCGCCATCTTGTACCCACCTCCCACCACCCACACATGCCGCCATCTTGTACCCACCTCCCACCACCCACACATGCCGCCATCTTGTACCCACCTCCCACCACCCACAGGCCGCCATCTTGTACCCACCTCCCACCACCCACACATGCCGCCATCTTGTACCCACCTCCCACCACCCACAGGCCGCCATCTTGTACCCACCTCCCACCACCCACACAGGCCGCCATCTTGTACCCACCTCCCACCACCCACACCTGCCGCCATTTGTACCCACCTCCCACCACCCACACACATGCCGCCATCTTGTACTCCACCTCCCACCACCCACATGCTGCCATCTTACCCACCTCCCACCACCCACATGCCGCCATCTTGTACCCACCTCCCACCACCCACAGGCCGCCATCTTGTACCCACCTTCCACCACCCACACACACACCACTTGACATCAATACTCGCTCCTGATTGGCTGACGCGTGACGTCACAAAGGTCATATGCAAATTTCTGAGGTCAAATTCACTTTCGCGCATGCGCAGAAGGACGCTGTCCCCCTTAAAGACTCGTTACATACTACTATTATCAAAGTGCTAATTAGACAATATATTGTCTTCTCTGCAATCTCGACGAGGTAAAACAGATTTGCGAATCTACGCTAAATAGACAATATATTAACTCTCCCTGAAGTGCGAATCTATGCAATTTAGATGAGATTATCAAAATGCTAATTAGACAATATATTGTTTCTTTCTGGGGAACAAGAGCTCCAAGTCCCAGCATCGCACATATGTATATAGTCTACATTTTATGCAAATCATTCGTGTATTTCGAAAAGGAAAACGCTGACATTCTCGGTATGAGCAAACTAAGAAGAATGGAATGTGCTCGCGTGAACCTTTCTCACGATGACAGGTTAAGGAAAGAGATATTCAGCGTTTTAGGTCATGTTACATTGTACGTCACAGGTTATGTTGACTTTGGTCCATGGAAGATGAGCGTTATCCGCTTTAATAAGTATCGGCGACCTCAGTGGGGTATAACTTGTCATTGACGTCACGGACAAGTCGAACGATATTCTCGCTCACCCGAATCAGTCGGTGTACCTCCATTCCCAACTTCTCGGGGATCTCCGGTTTGAGATGTCCCCTTCGTAGATTTCCGCTCGGGAGTTCCGAATGGGTGTACCTCGTGTGAGGGAGGATACTCGAACAGTGTCGATCATTTACTCTGCTGCATAATCTGGTAGTGGAATGAATTCTCATTCAATATTTACGTTCAGTTGAATCGATGCAGGGGGCATATTGCGGTCGGTGGATTTGTTCGGGGAGAAACAGAATATATTGTATAATTAGCATCTCGTTCTAAATAGCAAAGTATCCTAGAAAATATCTGCAAATTAGCAGCTTTGCTAATTAGATTCTAAATAGATGCGAGAGAATATAAGCCAATCGCGCACCTTAATGCCATGCATCGAGAGTTGAGAATATGTAAGAGGAAAGTCTCTACTGGATTGCTAGTAAAACTTATTCGGAAAGAAGCTTCGTAAAAATGGTTTTCAATTTCAATTGAGCGACTTTCTGTAGTTTATTTCTAGGAGTACATCAATTGTTTCGAAGTGCTTCGTGCAAGGTCATAATATCTGCCCATAACCCGAACATAGAAGTAGGTCGACATGAAACTGTTAACAGAAATAGTAGGTTAAGGTGTGTAGCGTGTGTACAGCAGTAAGGAATTTGACAGACTGGAAGAAGTCATCGGTCCTAAAAGTAGTACAGATGTTTCCCCATTTAACAAATAGACTGAGCAAATTTCTGCGATTAGTCGAACGTAGATGTCAATTATTGAGACGTTAATTTATATATGTGTAATCCCCTACTTTGCGAATGTATCAGAATAATGGGTTCTCACACGAGTTCAATTCTGAATGATTTCCCCCCCACAAGAGTTTTACAAACGAGTGCGGGGGAAATCGTCTACTATTAACGAGTATAAGATTTTTTTTCTCAATTAAAATATATATGAGAGCTATTCGGATTAAAATTCCCTTTTACCGGTTCGTTTAAATGTATAGCCGCACATGAGTAGTAGGTAAAACCCTTTTCGAGTCACATTGACTTCTTTGCACTTAAACTTGAGAGGTAACTCTTGATTCCCGTGGAGCTTCCGACAGAGGGCGCCACCAGCTCAAGGTTATAGATTGCTTCAGCATTGGCTGGGTGCCAAGTTTTGACCACTATAGTTCTGGCAACCTTTGACCTTGTATTCCTCCGCGGTGATGCGGTCATGTCTGGTGGTGATGCGGCCTGCCTCCGCGGAGAAAAAGTAGTCCGCAGACTTCAAATACGCTGCATCGTCCGATTGGGTCGTATGAGGTATCAATGTGAAGCATTCGTGAAGGGGCATCTGATGGGCTGGGTGTGGGGTTGAAATATCGTCATTCTCTGCCTGCGCGGTGGACAAAGGGTATGGAAATAGCCGTTTCGGAGTCTAGGTGGGCCACTAATGGTCCGATTGGGTCGAGTGAGGTATCAAGGTGAAGCATATGTGAGGGGACATCCGATGTGGTGGGTGTGGGGTTGGAATAGCGTCATTCTGCGCATGCGCGGTAGACAAAGGGCATGAAAATAGACGTTTTGGGGTCTAGGCGGACCCTTGGTGGACCGATGGGGTCGAGTGAGGTATCAATGTGAGGCATATGCGAGGGGGCATCCGACTGAGTGGATGTGGGGTAGGAATATCGTCAGTCTGCGCATGCGCAATAGACAAAGTGTATGGAAATAGACGTTTTGGGATCTAGGTGAGCCAATAATGAGCCGATGGAGTCGTATGAGGTATCAATGTGAAGCATATGTGAGGGGGCATCCGATTGGACTAGTATGTCGTCCGCTGTCAACATTCTGCGCATATGCAGACAGGGAATTGTGGGGAAAGGGTCCGGAAATAGACGTTTTAGGGTCTAGGTGGGCCACTAGTGGTCCTATGGAGTCGTATGAGGTACCAATGTGAAGCAGTCGTGAGGGAGCATCCGCTTGGGCTAGTGTGTCGTTCATTTTCAACATTGTGCGCATGCGCAGACAGGGAATTGTGGGAAAAGGGTATGGGCATAGACGTTTTGGGGTCTAGGTGAGCCCCTAATGGGCCGATGGTATCGTATGAGGTATCAGTGTGAAGCATGCGTGAGGGAGCAACCGCCTGGAGTAGTTTGACGTCTGTTTTCGACATTCTGCGCATGCGCAGACACGGAATTGTGGCGAAATGCTTTGGAAATAGACGTTTTGCGGTCTAGGTGGGCCACTAATGGTCCGATGGAGTCGAGTGAGGTATCAATGTGAAACAGTAGTGAGGGAGCATCCGCCTGGGCTAGTGTCTCGGCCGTTGTCAACATTCTTGTTCAATTCAGGGAATTGTGGGAAAAGGGTATGGAATTAAACGTTTCGGGGTCTTGGTGGGCCACTATTGGTTCCATAGAGTCGTATGGGTTATCAATGTGAAGCATTCGTGAAGGAGCATCCGACGGGGTGGATAAGACGTGGATCCGGAGCGAAACGCTGAATTTTTTGGAAAAATACCGGGTAGGTCTGTATATAGGCTCATATAGTCCCATACTGGCTATATGGGGGAGGGGTGGTCAAATTTTTTCGTAGGGTTTACTATGGCTTGTGGGGTCTCGTTTTTCTCGCATCGTCATTTAGAACACGATGGGAAGGGTTCCGGAGCGAAGCGGTGAAATTTTGGAAAAAGTTCACCGAGGCCTGTATATAGCCCCATATAGCTCCATACTGGCTATATGGGGGGAGGGGTGGTCAGATTTTTTCGTGGGCTTTACTATGGCTTGTGGGGTCTCGTTTTTCGCGTTTCGACAAGAAAATCACAATGAGAAGGGTCCCGGAGCAAAGCGGTGAAATTTTTGGAAAATTACCGGGTAGGTCTGTAAAAAGGCCCATATCTCTCCATACTAGCTATATGGGGGGAGGGGTGGTCAATTTTGGGAGGGGAGGGTGTACTATGGGTTGTGGGGTCTTGTTTTTCACGTCTCGTCATTTAGAACACGATGGGAAGGGTCCTGGAGCGAAACGGCGAAAGTTTTGGAAACTACCGGGTAGGCCTGTATATAGCCCCATATAAGCTCCATACTGGCTATGGGGGTATAGGTCCAACCTGGGAAATTCACACACGTTCATTGTGATATGGGTTGTTTGGACTTGTTTTTCACGTCTCGTCATTTAGAACGCGATGGGAAGGGTCTCGAAGCGAAACGGTGGATTTTTTGGAAAAGTTCACCGAGGCCTGGGTAAGCCCAAAGGCCTATACTGCATGACTATGGGATATAGGTCCATACGGGATGGGCGTTTTGGGGGCCTGGTGAGCCCCTAATGATCATATGGTGTCGTATTGGGTCTTATTTTGAAGCTCTCCTGGAGGAGCATCCGACTAATGGTTCGTCCGTTTTCAATAGTTTGCGCATGCGCAGTCTGGCCGTAGTATAGAAAGCAGGCATTTTGGGGGGGATGTGGGGTGTGCTTGGGGTAGAGATGGACCGCTATGGGTCCGAATGGGTCGTGCAAGGTGTCAAAGTGAAGCTTGTGTGGGGTAGAGTCAGAATGACGTGTTTTTAAGTGCAAATCGCCTTAATCTGCGCATGAGCAGTTGGTTGTAGTAAGTAAAGTGATTATTTTGGGGCAGTACAGGAAGGTATTTGGGATAGAGATGGACCATCCTTGGTCCGAATGCGTCCTGGGATGTGTCATTTTGTAGCTCTCGAGGTGTAGACCCCGATTTGGGGGTTCTCCACAGCATCTGTGACGTCATCGGTGACGTCATCAGTATGAGTAGTAGCGAAAGTGGGCATTTTGGGGCAGCGAAGGAAGGTATTTGGGGTAAAGATGGACCATCTTTGGTCCGAATGTGTCTAGGGAAGTGTCATCTTGTAACTCTCGGGGTGTAGACCCCGATTTGAGGGCTGTCCACAGTATATGTGCCGTCATTGGTGACGTCATCAGTACGAGAAGTAGCGAAAGTGGGCATTTTGGGGCAGTGAAGGATGGTATTTTGTGTAGAGATGGACCATCGTTGGTCCGAATGCGTCGTGGGAGGTGTCATGTTGTAGCCCTCGGGGTGTACACCCCGATTTGAGGCATGTCCGCAGCATCTGTGACGTCATCGGCGACGTCATCAGCACGAGTAGTAGCGAAAGTGGGCATTTTGGGGCAGCGAAGGAAGGTATTTGGTGTAGAGATGGACCATCTTTGGTCCGAATGTGTCTAGGAAAGTTTCATTTTGTAACTCTCGGGATGTAGATCCCGATTTGGGGGCTGTGCACAGCATCTGTGACGTCATCGGCGACTTCATCAGTATGAGTAGTAGCGAAAGTGGGCATTTTGGGGCAGTGAAGAATGGTATTTGGTGTAGAGATGGATCATCCTTGGTCCGAATGCGTCGTGGGAGGTGTCATATTGTAGATCACGGGGTCATCGGTGACGTCATCAGTACGAGTAGTAGAGAAAGCGAGTATCTTGGGGCAGTGAACGAAGGTATTTGGTGTAGAGATGGACCATCCTTGGTCCGAATGCGTCGTGTGAGGTGTCATCTTGTAGCAACACCCGCCAACACCAAGCTCAATGCTTCAACGCCCTGGTGAAATAGCTCAGAAGCTCTGATTTTCTAGATATTCCATGGAATTGTCACTAATTCTTTGAAATGCAGTGACGTCCGTCGTTACGCCTTAATAGATCGGAGAGAGAAGAACAACAACAACAAGGATGAGACATGAGAGAACAACAGCAACAAGAAGTTTTTTCATGTAGTTTACAGGGCTATACTACCAGACACTGGTCAAACAGGGATATACAAACAAACACTGGTCAAACAGGGCTATACCATCAAACACTGGTCAAAGAGGGATATACCAGCAAACACTGGTCAAAGAGGGCTATACAACCAACCACTGGTCAAACAGTGCTACACGGTCAAACACTGGTCAAACAGGGTTACACTACCAAACACTGGTCAAACTCTAATATTTCTCCTCACTCTTTCCTGTATGACCAGTGTTTGCCGATGTAGCCCTGTTTGACCAGTGTTTGGTGGTATAGCCCTGTTTGACCACTGTTTGGTGGTATAGCCCTGTTTGACCAGTGTTTGGTGGTATAGCCCTGTTTGACAAGTGTTTGGTGGTATAGCCCTGTTTGACCAGTGTTTGGTAGTATAGCCCTGTTTGACCAGTGTTTGACCGTATAGCCCTGTTTGACCAGTGTTTGGTTGTATAGCCCTCTTTGACCAGTGTTTGCTGGTATATCCCTCTCTGACCAGTGTTTGATGGTATAGCCCTGTTTGACCAGTGTTTGTTGGTATATTTGCGCCACTATTTCTAAGAACTCTGGCGTTGAATGTATGTGGATATTGAAAAACTCAAAATGTCTTACGGAAGAACTTGATGCTAAAGGTCACATACCGTACAGATATGTATCCACATGGGATTTCTCGACTCTCTATACTACAATCCCTCATCAGGACCTTATTGACCGTATAAGTTCATTAATAGTATCTGTGTTCAAGAAAACTGATCGTAGATATATTAATGTCGGAAGCCATAAAGCATTCTTTAGCTCGACTACATACAAGAGATATCATTCATGGGATGTTTCTTTGTTTATAGAGTTGCTTGAATTTCTCATTAAAAATATCTATGTGAAATTTGGCAACACAATATATCAGCAGCATATAAGTATTCCAATGGGTACTAATTGTGCACCCCTGTTGGCTGACCTGTATCTGTTCTCTTATGAATATGACTATATGCAGGCGCTTCAAAAACCGATCCATTCAAAGCCCGTTCCTTCTCATTCACCAAACGCTATATAGACGATCTTCTCGCTGTGGATAATCGCTATATAAATGACGCAGTGAAGGATATATATCCACCTTCACTGGATTTGAAGGAAACTACAGATAGCCCTACAGGCACATCTTATTTAGATCTCTATCTCTATAAAAATGAAGCGGGCATTCTCTCTCGTCGACTTTATGACAAAAGAGATGATTACAATTTCGACATCGTAAACTATCCCTTTCTGGATAGTAATATTCCAGTGGGACCTGCATATGGCGTATACATATCTCGCTTAGTAGCATTTGCTAGATCCTGTATTAGATGTGATGATTTTAATCAACGTCACAAAACATTGTTGCAGAAACTTATAAAACAGGGCTATTCCACCAAGCGCCTCCACTCAAAGTTTCTCAAATTTGGCGATACATATCGCATGCTGATAGCAAAATACGAACGTAGCGTGCAAGATCTATGGCGTTACGTTTCGTAACTTGTGTCTAATTCCGCTTAACCCGGGGCTAGGGGCCGTATGAACCCATGTACTTCAAGATCCTCATGGTACTCATATGAACAGTCACAATCAAAGCGTGACTGAGATACATCATTCTTTAGATGACGACTTACAACGAATATTATGGATTAAGAATACTGATCAGCGATACGGATTTGATATTTTTGGAACATCATGATGTCTTGCCGGCATCATTGAAAACTGTTGACCGCTTCTCTCTTGCAGGAAACAAGCCTATGTTTATGTATACTATGATTGTTTTTTTTTAATTTGGTGCTAATACTGTTATATGGAATATCGAATAGGTCTTTGGATTATGGACGCGGATATTCTCTAATGGACGACGGCTGGATTATGAATGACGGACTAGACGCTTGTAATCCCTGTTTGACCAGTGTTTGGTAGTATAGCCCTGTGTGACCAGTGTTTGGTGTTACAGCTCTGTCTGACCAGCGTTTGG
Organism: Hanleya hanleyi; assembly: GCA_036873755.1. NCBI lineage: Eukaryota > Metazoa > Mollusca > Polyplacophora > Lepidopleurida > Hanleyidae > Hanleya > Hanleya hanleyi. The sequence goes on from JAVTVY010007134.1 coordinate 10,980, forward strand.
AGGTATAGCTCTGTTTCACCAATGTTTGATGGTATGCCCGTCAACGCCCGGTGGTGGTGTTGGTCGTGGTGGTGGTGGTGGTGGTGCTGATGTCTTGTGTGTGGTGGTGTGGTGGTGGTGGTGGTGTGTGGTGGTGGTGGTAGTCGTGCGTGGTGGTGTGTGGTGGTAGTGGTGGTAGTGTGTGATGGTGCGAACATACATGCACACACACACAGACGCATATACACACTTGCATACACACACACACACGCACGCACACGCACACACACACACACACACATGCAAGCTCACACACACGCATACACACACAGATGCCTAAACACAAATGCATACGCACAATATGACTGACTATTCACATGCAGGACATGAGAGCTTCTGGACCTGGGCCTGTGCACCACAGGTACGTGCGCATGCGAAAGATGACGTCACTCCCTAGCTCTCCGGTTTCGGTCACGTGACAGCAAAGATGGAAGAACCCGGATGTAAGATGAGGACCCGGATGTAAAACCACAGTACCCGGATGGAAGACGGAGGAACTTTCTGAAATGATGGCTTCTGACTGGATGATAGGACGGTCACCTCCCCTCTAACTATAAATACGGAAACACACATGTTAGATGTACATTTCTCACATCCTGTACCAGACCCGATCAAATGGAAAAGCCAGCCAATTTCAAGGCAGACGAGCAATCGTTGAAGTTTGACGAAAAGGTGCCGGTTCCCGTTCGACTCCCCAAAAGAGTTACCAAAAGATACCCGGCCATAACTGTGGAAATGATAGATGATTTCTTCAGCGTGGGTTACAGCTCAACCAGGGGAGGGCCCGAAGATCTCCGCTACCATCGCCAGCGATGCTTGACCTGCCTTGAAGGTGTACCCTTGGCCGGGTGTGATCTTTGCACGAGGAGAGAGGAGATTTTCCAGTGGCCCAAGTGAGAGCTTGCCACCAAAGGCCGTTTTATATACTTTTACCCGAGCAGTAACATCCGGGTATTTGACCAACCGTTTACCATCATTAACCGGGCGTCGCTACAGCCCGTGCTGGAACAAGTGGACCAATTGGATGTCTTGGGATGGGCCTATGAACAGCGCCTCAACTTCCAATGGGTCGTAGATAGGGTGATTAATGTTACGTTCTTCGTGACCAGATTACGGAATCTTCCCATCGGGTGAATGTATTCATCCATGCAATGATAAATACTCAGAATGCGCAAACAACTATCTGAGGATATGTTGCCTCAACGGTATACTGGCCTGTCCGACGATGATTAGAACAAACGGTTCAGAGCGAAAATGGCCGAAGATGGAACTTTCTAAAATGGAGACTTCTGATTTGACAAGAATATATCTTACGGACAGGAACGAATATGACAGATGCAAATGGTGGCCTCTGATTGAACAAGAGTCTTCTTGAATTGTAAACATACTCAACGCGGCTCCCCAGCGTGGGTATGATGTAACATTGAGGAGAATAAACTATATGAAAAAACTTCTTGTTGTTGTTGTTCTCTCATGTCTCATGCTTGTTGTTGTTGTTGTTCTCTCTCCGGTCTGTTAAGGCGTAACGACGGACGTCACTGCATTTCGAAGAATGAGTGACAATTCCATGGAATATCTAGAAAATCAGAGGTTCTGAGCTATTTCACAAGGGCGTTGAAGCATTGAGCTTGGTGTTGGCGGGCGTTGCTACAAGATGACACCTCACACGACGCATTCGGACCAAGGATGGTCCATCTCTACACCAAATACCTTCCTTCACTGCCCCAAAATACTCGCTTTCTCTATTACTCGTACTGATGACGTCACCGTGATCTACAATATGACACCTCTCACGACGCATTCGGACCAAGGATGATCCATCTCTACACCAAATACCATTCTTCACTGCCCCAAAATGCCCACTTTCGCTACTACTCATACTGATGAAGTCGCCGATGACGTCACAGATGCTATGGACAGCCCTCAAATCGGGATCTACATCCCGCGAGCTACAAAATGAAACTTTCCTAGACACATTCGGACCAAAGATGGTCCATCTCTACCCCAAATACCTTCCTTCGCTGCCCCAAAATGCCCACTTTCGCTACTACTCGTGCTAATGACGTCGCCGATGACGTCACAGATGCTGTGGACAGCCCCGAAATCGGGGTCTACACCCCGAGAACTACAAACTGAGACCTCCCAGGACGCATTCGGACCAAGGATGGTCCATCTCTACCTCAAATACCTTCCTGTACTGCCTCAAAATGACCACGTTACTTACTACAACCAACTGCTCATGCGCAGATTAACGCTACTTGCACTTAAAAACACGCTATTCTGACTCTACCCCACACAAGCTTCACTTTGACACCTTGCACGACCCATTCGGACCCATAGCGGTCCATCTCTACCTCAAGTACACCCCCACATACCCCCCAAAAGGTCTGCTTTCTATACTACGGCCAGACTGCGCATGCGCAGACTATTGAAAACGGACGAACCATTAGTCTAGTCGGATGTCCCTCCACGAGAGCTTCAAATTAAGCTTCAATCACCTAGACCCCGAAAAATCCATTCCGTATGAACCTATACCCCATAGCCATGCAGTATAGGCCTATGGGCTTACCCAGGCCTCGGTGGACTTTTCCAAAAATTCCACCGTTTCGCTTCGAGACCCTTTCCATCGTGTTCTAAATGACGAGACGTGAAAAACAAGTCCAAACAACCCATATCACAATGAACGTGTGTGAATTTCCCAGGTTGGACCTATACCGCCATATATGAGGCTATATACAGGCCGCGGTGAACTTTTTCCAAAAATTTCACAGCTTCGCTCCAGGACCCTTCCCATCGTGTTCTAAATGACGAGACGAGAAAAACGAGCCCCACAAGCCATAGTAAAGCCCACAAAACACTTGATCACCCTCCCCCCCGTATAGGCAGTATGGGACTATATGAGCCTATATACAGACCTACCCGGTACTTTTCCAAAAATGTCACTGTTTCGCTCCGGATCCACGTCTTACCCATCCCGTCGGATGCTTCTTTACGAATGCTTCACATTGATATCCCATACGACTCTATAGGATCAATAGTGGCCCACCAAGACCCCAAAACGTCTATTTCCATGCCCTTTTCCCACAATTCCCTGTCTGCGCATGCGCAGAATGTTGACAACGGCCGAGACACTAGTCCAGGCGGATGCTCCCTCACGACTGCTTCACATTGATACCTCACTCGACTCAATCGGAGCATTAGTGGCCCACCTAGACCGCAAAACATCTATTTCCACACCATTTCCCCCACAATTCCCTGTCTGCGCATGCGCAGAATGTCGAAAACAGACGACACACTGCTCTAAGCGGTTGCTCCTTCACATATGCTTTAAATTGATACCTCATACGACACCATCGGCGCATTAGGGGCTCACCTAGACCCCAAAACGTCTATGTCCATACCCTTTAACCACAATTCCCTCTCTGCGCATGCGCACAATGTTGACAACGAACGACACACTAGCCCAGGCGGATGCTTCCTCACGACTGCTTCACACTGATACCTCATACGACTCCATAGGACCACTAGACCCTAAAACGTCTATTTCCACACCTTTTCCCACAATTCCTGTCTGCGCATGCGCAGAATGTTTACAACGGACGAAACACTAGTCCAATCGGATGCCCCCTCACATATGCTTCACATTGATACATCATACGACTCCATCGGCTCATTAGTGGCTCACCTAGATCCCAAAACGTCTATTTCCGTACTCTTTGTCTGTTGCGCATGCGCAGAATGACGATATTCCTACCCCACATCCACCCATTCGGATGCCCCCTCACCTATGCTTCAGATTGATACCTCACTCGACCCCATCGGTCCACTAAGGGTCCGCCTAGACCCCAAAACGTCTATTTCCATGCCCTTTGTCTACCGTGCATGCGCAGAATGACGATATTCCAACCCCACACTCACCCCATCGGATGCCCCCTCACATATGCTTCACATTGATACCGCACTCGACCCAATCGGACCATTAGTGGCCCACCTAGACCCCAAAACGGCTATTTCCATACCCTTTGCCCCCCGCGCATGCGCAGAATGACGATTCAACCCCACACCCAGCCCATCAGATGCCCCTTCTCGAATGCTTCACATTGATATCTCATACGACCCAATCGGACCATGCAGCGTATTTGAAGTCTGGGGACTACTTTTTCTCCGCGGAGGCAGACCGTATCACCACCAGACATGACCGCATCACCGCGGAGGAATACAAGGTCAAAGGTTGCCAGAACTATAGTGGTCAATACTTGGCACCCAGCCAATGCTGATGCAATCTATAACCTTGAGCTGGTGGCTCCCCCTGTCGGAAGCTCAACGGGAATCAAGAGTTACCTCTCAAGTTTAAGTGCAAAGAGGTCAATGTGACTCGAAAAGGGTTTTACCTACCACTTACATGACATAAGTTTTAGACCGTCAAATTCGTCTCGACTGTCAATTTTATCAACAGTGAACAGTAATTCTTAAATGAAAACAGAATTAAGAACCACTGTATCATTTAAGAACTGTTTAAATAAGACCAACGCCAGAATCCTAAGAATAGAACACTAAGAATAGAACAATTATTATAGATTATGAAAGAATATTCATCGGAAAATAATTATGGAACAGTTTCTTATAACATAATGTTTAAAATTATAAAATCTCAATATTCACACAATTTAAATATACTGAAATGAAGTAGCGGGTTCAAATGTAATGTGCGGTTAGAAGGTCATGCACATGAGAAGTATAGGCGGAGCGGTTTAGAGCGTAACCTGATACCCTTGATCTAACTACCACAGGGGGGCTGTTAGAGGTATCAAATTACGCTCGTAATGTGATATGGGGTATTGAGAAAATATTGAACAAGTAATATGATGAAATATGAAAACTCGTGTTCGAATTATGAGAGCCCATACGACAGGGGGTCAAAATTGTTCTTCACTAAACTCTAAACATGAATATTCATAGAATTGATGTCACACATGACCTACAAGTATGGGGAAAAACCGTTTCGGATATAGCCTGACATAATTCGCACACTCCAGATTACCATGTTAAGAAACCCCCTTTTTAGCTCATCTGGGCCGAAGGCCCGATGGGCTTATGTCATGGCCTGACTGTCCGTCGTCCGTCGTCCGTCGTGCGTCGTCCGTCGTCCATCGTCCGTCGTACGTCGTCCGTAAACATCTTCTTCTCTGAAACCACTTGGCCGATTAAGCTGAAACTTGGCATGCATCTTCCCCCCAATGACTACACCAGAATTTGTTCATGCCGTGTTGATACGATTTTAAATATGGCTGCCATGGCGGCCATCTTGAATTTGCCAGTGAAATCTTGTCATCATTATTTTTCGGTAACTACTGCATGGATCGTTCTCAAATTTGGTACACAGCTTCCTCTTGGGGTCTAGTTGTGCAAGATACCTTTTGTGGTCTGATTCAAAAATCCAATATGGCCACCAGGCGGCCATCTTGGATTTCCCCATGAAGCATTGTTATTGCGATTTTTTGAGGAACTACTGTGTGGATCTTCCTCAAATTTGGTACACAGGTTCCCTTTGGGGTCTAGTTGTGGAAGATACCTTTTCTGCTCTGATTCGAACATCCAATATGGCCACCAGGCGGCCATCTTGGAATTCCCTATGAAACGTCGTTATCGTGATTTATCAGGAAGTACTGCATGGATCTTTCTCAAATTTGGTACAAAGGTTCCCCTTGGGATCTAGTTGTGCAAGATACCTTTTCTGTTCTGATTCAAATATCCAATATGGCCACTAGGCGGTCATCTTGGATTTCCCCATGAAACTTTGTTATCGCGATTTCTCAGGAACTATATCTTTCTCAAATTTGATACGCAGGTTCCCCTTGGGGTCAAGTTGAGAAATATACCTTTTCTTGTCCGATTCGAAAATCGAATATGGCCATTAGGTGGCCATATTGAATTTCCCCATGAAATTTTGTTATCGTGAATTCTCAGGATATTACTGCTTGGATGTTGATACACAGGTTCTCCTTGTGGTCCAGTTGTGCAAGATACCTTTTTGGTTCATTTTGAAAATCCAATATGGCCGCATCTTGAATTTCCCATGAAACTTTATCAGGAAATCTCAGGAAATAACTGCATGGATCATTTACTGTTCAGGGGGGGACAACACAAGTTAGAAACTCATCTATTGCAGTTCTTTAGTAAAAATTTCTCACAGCTACTTTCTCCAGTTACAGACAGATGAGCTACAGTGCCGTGGCACTATCTTTAAGTTTTGTCTTTGACAAATTCAGTAGCTTCGACTGTATTTATAACATGTATGTCTCCATTTTAACTCGAACAACGGGATACATACACGCTTAAAGAAGCAATATGGGTCATACTTTTACAAGTGAAAAGCCTGTTAAATCTATGCCAGTGACGCCGGCCATACACGCGGGGACTGTGTCGTGAAATGGGGTCAACACATGTTGGCTATGTCAGGGTAGCAGACTGTAATATATAGGTTACAAACAGGGCTTCTGTATCAAGTAACCTGCAGTTGAGAGGGCAAGCATTTGCCTATGCCAGTTACTCAATAGGATATATACATACACTGTAACATACTGTAATGCTGTATACATACACGCTTGCAGAAGGAATATGGGTCGGGCTATAACGTGCGGTTCATAGTGTCGCGAATGGGGTCAATGTTATATTTCCGACTCTAATATATAGATTACAAGCGCTGTCTGGCCTGACATCATTTAACGTGTATTCTCTTATACGTATATTTTCAAAAACATCTAATGGGAAGGAGAACATCATGTATGTCGTGCAATGTACTTAATAAAGGGCATGTAATTTTAACTATATATATATATATATATATATAAAGTATAAAAAGAAAAACCTTACGCTTCTAACCGCTTATTTGTCCAGCATTACATTATGACACCGGGATTCAGTCTCACATATTACATCGTAACAGCCGTCACTGATAAATTTGTGAAAATCTTGTAGTTTGTAATAAAGTGACACACATATGCTGTCGTACCAAGCTCACATTATCGGAAATGTATAGTAACGAGTATACAACGGTCTGCCGGTGTTGATAAATCTGGGTTTAACACGCTGCAGTTGAGAGGGGAGAAGTATTTTCCTATGTCTTTCAAACAGGTGGTATTACTTTAGCTTGGATATGGTAGAAGAAATTCGGGGACGAGTTTGCACTTGTATTTCATATTACTGCCAGTGTCGTCAAAATGGTGTCAGCATATGTTTTGTGATTCATAATAGTACCAACCTGTATACATTTGAATCCATACTTAATAACGCGGTTGTAACTTTAAGAGAAGAAAAAACTGTAAAGTAGAAAAACTGACCTTTTTAAAGCATCATTTCGCGTTTCTGTCATCGCCTCTATAATAGTCTCTTTATCTTCCCGTACTTTTTTCCACCAGCCTTTTGCGGCCTCTTCTGAAAGGCTGTAAAGTAAACACGACATGTGTATCACTAGAAGTTGTTATCCATAAGCAATTTGTTTATTTGACCTTGATGTCATTCCATATTTGGAAGCGGCGGAAAAGATGTTTGTATTTTACAAAAAGTCGATCTCTTCAAAGATTGCATCTCCGTCCCAGGTGTGTCATTAAAATATATGTTTAAAGATCCGCAGACATACTTTACGCTTTTCCAAGAAAAAGATAGTGATATATGTCACACCATGCATGCAAATCTCGTTGGAGGTCCCAGCATCATTTTTAAGAGATATGCCGAGAAAGGAAAAACCCAAATAAGGGGATGAAAGACCTGTCAGAAAATTTTAGGCTACGCTGCGAATGCGCTCTACCTTTGGGCTTTGTCCCGGCCAATGCCAACCAATGAGTATTCCAGACGGCAACCACAAGGTGATGGGAAATTTAAACTCGCCAAATTTAGTAAATATACAGCTCTTCAATGGCTCGAATGGGAAGCTCATAAACGTGGAATAAAAATTAGGGAATAACACAGAAAAACGGGTTGGTGACAGGCAACTTCCGGTTGACGGGTTTGTCGTTATACACGAGAAACACACTGTTTTCGAATTTCAAGGGTGTTATTTTCACTTTCAGGATTGTGAGCTTTATTACAACAAAGACGGGTCTTTGCGACACAACGCGAAAAGGGGGAAAAGACCCCAAGAGTTACAGGCTGAAACACGTGAAAAGAAGGCTTATATACAGAGTCTTGGATTTGATTTAGTTGAAATTTATGAATGCGATTTCCTGAAAAAGCTGAAAAAAAGGACAACAAGCTCAGGGACTTCGTAAACAACATGAAGAAACGATTACATAATAGATATCTTATGACAGAGGAACATATCATAGACGCTGTGAAAAATGGAGAACTATTCGGTTTCGTCGAATGTGACATCGAGGTCCCAGATGGTAAGAAGTAATACTTCGCCGAATTTCCTCCCATATTCAAAAACCTCGATCTTTCTCGTGATGACATACGGGATTTTATGAGGGACTTTGCAATCGAACACGAAATTATGCCGCGACCCGTCGGACGCCTGTTAGTAGTATGTTCGCACACAAAATGTTACTGGCAACACCTCTCATTCAGTGGTATCTCATGCATGGTTTAAAGGTCACAAAAATTTATCAGACTATTGAATATACGCCCGATACCTGTTTCGAGCCTTTCGCTGACGCCGTCAGCAACGCCAGAAGGGAGGGGGGAATAGATCCAAGAAAAGCAATCATCGCTGACACGACACGGCAATAGTGCTTATGGCAAAACCGTGACGAATAAGTTGAAATATACCAACGTCAATGTGTGCGGGGAGGAGAAAACTAGGAGGCTGATCAACTCTCCATTTTTTCGCACTTTAAACTCCCTTAATGAAAACACATTTGAAGTTTCATCAGCCAAGCACAGTATTCGGATGAACCTGCCTTACCAAATTGGCTTGATGGTTTACCAGTGTGCAAATTGAAAATGCTTCAATTCTATTACGACTTTTTGGACAGGTACTTGGATAGGTCCGATTTTGAATTTTTAGAAACGGATACGGACTCAGCATACACCCCAATATCTGGTGAAATTCTGGACAATCTCGTCAAGCCCGAAATGCTGAACGAGTTCAAGGCACAACGGGGGAAATGGCTACCGCGGGAAGACACTGCAGAGCACGCCAAATTTGATAAACGACAACCCGTGCTATTTAAGCTTGAATTCGAAGGTAGTGGCTTCATCGGTCTTAATTCTAAAACCTATTACTGTTTTGATGAGTCGGGGGGGGGGAGACAATTCAGTTGTAAGGGTGTAGGGTGAAGGGATGGGAACATAAATATAAAGATTTGTACTTGTCTGTAGCAAGGGGTGAATAACGGAATGAGAATGTTTGGGAATCAAATGTATTCCTATATGCAAAAGAAAGATGCTTTCACATATTTTTATGCGAAGCGGAAAGTTTTGGAAGATGGGATATCGACAACTTATCTCGATATCTAGCCTTTCCTTAACATATCCTTGTCCATAACCCGCTACATTGTACGGAAATAATGTTTCCTTATGTTCATATTATATTATTTTCTTTGAATGGGTATACAATGTCAAAAATTACCTTAGACTGAGAAAACATCTCCAGTTGGAGTGACGGAATAAAATAATCCGGCCGGGCCACAATTTCTGTTCTGTGTTCTGTTTTATTCATTTCCCCACTAATTAGCCGCTATTCTTGGGTGGATGAAATTACTAACATAATTCTTATATTTCAGCACTTCATAAAAAGTACGCACATAATTACAATGGAAACTTAATACAAGCAAAAAGTACTACGTGGAAGAAATCGGAGGTTTGGTTATAAAAGACAAAGCTATAAAATTAGATACAAATCTATAACGCTATTAACACATCAGTGACCTAAGAATTACATGAGGGAATCGATAATACACCGGCTCTTTATCCTCTTTCCTTAAAGAACGTTACATCTATTAATGGCGCTCGAACGTTCCATTTTTGGGCGATAAACCGATGTACGAGTATGTCATCCTTGTGTAAGTCTGAAGTAAACTTAGGCCTGACAGATGACATTGAATGTCCACGACAAGTCAGCAGAGCATAAACAATACAATATTGCCCACAAACGCTGCTAAAATGTCCTTGCAAACGTGTGGTGTTAAAGCTCCATCGCTTTGACCATTTATTCAAAGCATTTTTAAATTCTCTGCGCTTGGAAGCTCTTCCGTAAGAATTAAAGAAAGTTCCCATTCTCTCCTCGTCGATGTACAGGGCTATCCAGTGTTGCTCATTCTTCTCCTGCCTGTCGGTATTGAACACATACAAGGCTGGGAGTCTTGCGGGGCTTTTAAGAAGTTTGTCTCTCGGAAAAACCCCACGGAAGGTTGCTTTAGTAAACCGGTCTTGGCTTAGAATATACCTTATCTGCTCAGTATCCAATATGTGGCGTAGTCGGTTATGATGTTCCTACTTCTGTCGATCATGAGCATGTTGTCGAATTCGCCGTAGCAAATGACGTTTATGGTGTTTGCGAGCGGCTCTGCAAAGTGAATCTCCAGGCGCAAGTTCCTTTTCTTCAACAGGTTGAAGTGACTGCCCCAACCCAAATCGGGTGACAAATCGAAGCAGAATAGCGTGTACACAGAACCAAAATCAGTCCTGGTAATGTCGTTGCCTTCGTCTTTATATAATTGACCAGTGCAGGTAAACAGACACAGGTAGCTTCTGATGTAATTACGTCCGACGAAGTCAGGCTGAAGAGGTTTTGCAGGAATCTGTTGTCCATCAACGTGGAGCGCAACATGATTTACATTGCAGTGCTTAAACTGATAGGGGTTCCGTCTGAAGTCTCCATTGAAGGCTTCTGTATCCACGCAGCCTATGACGAGCTTTTTGGGCAGTTGACCTAAAAATACGTTCTCATAGTTGACTGATAAATTCCCTTGGGGCACAGAGAAGAATTTGGTATCTACGCGAGTCAGTGGATAACGAGCATGACCATGCTCGAGGGCCTTCAGATGTCCCAGCTGTACGGCTGGGTTTATTTTCACTTTGCGAGTAAACATAGAGGCTTCCTGAATGCGAATTTTGTAGGCTGCACCCTCTGTAGGCGACATGAGGGCGAAGGCATTTTTACTGTGTACTAGCCTCAGTTTCAGGTCCACACCATTCAAAAGATATCTGGAGTGTGTAAAGAGGTCCAAATGCAGTTTACCCAACATATCTATAGGTCTGCTTCTGGCCGTGTATGTTTTACGCTGTGCCAGTCCTCTGTTATCAGTCACTTCCATGTGGCGTGGCGTGTCCTTCGACCACAATGAGGCCGTTAGCTGTGAGGTTTTGGCTTCAGTACCATAACTCAGCAAAGTTTCCAGTAGAGCTCTTTAAGGGTAATGATTATTGGAAGAGGAGACCAATTTCTCATTTATACTAAAATCGACTTGACTAAACAGTGAATGTAACCACAAATTCACGGGACCTACGTCATCTACTTCCCCGATATCGGTGCCAGCCTGAGTGACGATTTTGGCTTTGACGAAGAAGAGCGAGTTTGCCAAATCAATGTAATCCTCTCCAGATCCTGATATTCTTAATTCTATGAGTCCGCTGTCCGTGATGCTAGACAAAGGGTGGTGCTCGATCCATTGTCCTTGCTCCACGGAAGTCTGAGTTGGAGGAATCGCGAAAATGTCTAACTCACCGTTTGCACACTCGCATGAGAGTGGGTGTATGAGTGCCATGGCCAGAGGTTGAATATGTCCCTCGTTCTTCCGCCCTTGCTTCTGGACCAACTGGCTGTGCTTGAAGTTGCTCTTCGTTTTATAACTACTTTTCTCCCTGGTGATACACGCCCTCCGGGAGGTTGACGAGTAACTTGATGAACGGCTTTGTCTAACAGATTTAGTCGAGCTGCTGCTTCTTTTGGTTTCGCTCCGCCTAATATGTCAATAGCGAATTGTAAACCAGTACCGAGTGATTCTTTTCCTACAGCCTTAGCACCACGTTTTACGAAGGGTAAAATAATTTTCATCACACCTTCTAAAACATTTCCCAAACCGTGACCTTTCTGGTATCTGGTGCCCACAAAGACAGGGACTCCATGTCCCGACTGCTCTGAATAATAATGTACGTACTTCGCAGGATCAGACTGAAAGGGGACCCTTTTATTGATGTACATGATTAGCCCAAGAGGGTAGACCCGCGCTGACGAAAATGGAGTATAACCAACACTTTTCCATGTTCAAATGGTATCTTTTCACCCGTGTCGTCTCTTATATCGATCTCGATAGTGGAGAAGTTTTTCTTCAGCACGGGAAAGTATTTCACGTTTTCGTATGTTTGAGTAACGTTCTCTCCGTGCTGCCCCTTGACTGCAACGATACGCATCAGTGGAACAGAGATATGGCCAACGTGTGGTTCTAAAATATCTGTGTACACGTAAAGGGCGTGCCTCCCTTGTTCCACATCCACCACTCGATGGCCTACGTGAACCCCCGTAGCGTACTTCACTTTCTTGAATCCCAATAAGACTCGCAGCGGTTCACTCATTTCAACCCGAACTTCATCTTCCAATTGCCATTTACACCTCTGAGTGAGTGTGCTGTTAAGTAATTCCAAACGCTTTTTCCCGCTTCTGCTGAGGTCATCGATGAGAGAATTCACGGCTTTAACGAATATTCTCCCACTGGAGGAGGGAGGGAGGGAATTTGGGTTAATGTCACACTCAAGTTTGTTTCACTCATATGGTGACAGTCAGTTTGGTTGATGGAGGAAGCCGGAGTACCCGGGGAGAACCACCACCCTTCGGCAAGTAACTGACACACATTTTCCCACTGGTATAAAGTATAGTTGTACTTCTTATCTATGGTAAGTTTTATCCACGCCGTTTTCGTGTATATGTTGTACCACGAGTAAGAATAGTGAATCTCTGTCATTCCCATTTCCCACTCGCCCGTCAGCTCAATGGGGTGAGGTAATTGCGTTACCTAACGTGTGAGTGTATTATCAGGAAAATATTCCATAGAGCTGTTGCTGGGTAGCGTGAGATAAAACATGGTTGTTCTCTATCCTTCTTCAGCACGTGGTAATGCGTGTAATGCACCTGAGAGCTGTTTCTTTATACCTGTCAGTATTGTTCCCACTGCAGCGGGGGTTGTCGTTGCTTTTTCTTGCTAGGCCTGACGCGAGCTATAGCCTCTGGTAAAAGCTGCTCACTGGGTCCTGATCTTTGCATCCATTCCCAGCGTTTCTTGTTACCGACGAGTTCCTGAGGGACGTTCATGTCTTTCAATGCTTTGCCAAAGACTTCCCACCCACTAGGGGTGAAATGTTGACGGTCTCTGAGAACGTCGTTTACGAGATCTGCGACGTTGGTATTTTGAATTACCGCCCCTTTGTACAAAAGCTCTCCTTTGTCGGTCCAACTCATTTCCGGGGTACTTTTTATCCGGCTGATGAGCAGCCCTGCTTTCTTCCGCATGGACTTTGGCACGCTATCGATTATCTCCCGTTCCACATTTGACTGAGCAGAGGGGAATGGAGGGATGGTATGAGGGGGAAGTGTAGGAGGTGGGGTTGTAGCCCGTGCAACGTCTGACATTTTTGTCGGCTGTGGCATCATCTCCACTATCAAGGGGGGTTGGTGATGATTGTACTGCTCCAGATAATTTAAATAACGCTGGAGGGTTTGATTGTACAACGACACTTTTTCTCTTTCTGACAAATCTGTCCACTGCAGTATCTTTGTCATCTCATCATCTGCACTATGTATTGCTCTAACTACCGGGGCTACTGGAGGTTGTGGGCGTTGAAGCGATTCCAACAATCGTGGTTCTACGAGAGCCATCTTCTTCGCGTACTCCATTATTTTCCTCTGAATATTCCCGATACGAGTGCTCCGAGAACAGAAGCTGCTAAGAGGGCAAGGAGGGCACCAATGAATCCTCCTTTCTGTAAAACCTTTTTCTTTTTCTGCTATTACAAGCGTCTAGTCCGTCATCCATAATTCAGCCGTCGTCCATTAGAGAATATCCGCGTCCATAATCCAAAGACCTATTCCATAGTATTAGCACCAAATTCAAAAAGACAGTCATAGTATACATAAACATAGGCTTGTTTCCTGCAAGAGAGAAGCGGTCAACAGTTTTCAGTGATGCCGGCAAGACATCATGATGTTCCAAAAATATCAAATCCGTATCGCTGATCAGTGTTCTTAATCCATAATTCGTTGTAAAGTCGTCATCTAAAGAATGATGTCCGACGGACTTTCTGGCCAATGTTCTGAGACCTGTTTTATAGCGCATCAGTTCTCCACTCTGAAGGTTAGTCAGAGTGACGTTCCCTTTTAAGATGTTGGAAGCACATTCACATAGGCAATTAATAAGCTCCTTATTGGCACCTCTAATGATAATTTTTGTTAAATGTTGATTGGCCCTGGACAGCACTTTCAGTGCTGGTGCGTGTTTTCGCAGTCTCGATGACATGACGGGAAATAATAAATTGATAGTGTTCACTCCACGCCAGGTTGTTTTATATTTTACTCATGTATGCGTATTGTATCTCTCCAAGAAATATGTGACTTCTCAGCCTTAAATGCTCCGGTGTTTCCTGTTTCAAGTCTATGTGGAGATAACCGTACGGTTCACCAGTGGCAGCTTGGAAGGCTTCACGAAAAAAATTGCGTTTTAGCTATTGTTGAAATCTGCGAACCATCTCTAGGATTTTTAACCCTACCTGGCCTGGGGGAGCCATTATAGCCCCCTACCAAACTTTCTGCGCTATCTCCGGAACGACGAACGAAGGACTTTATAGGTTATTATATTGGGGTCATTTTGATACCATTTGCATAACCCCCTGAGCAGAGGATCATGGGTAAATTCAAGATGGCGGCCACGTGGTGTACCAGAAAAGTGATGTTTTTGTCACATTTCTTCAAAATTTCTGCTTTTTCGCGATGAAAAGTGGGCAAAAACTATTTTATTTCACATCACATTAATATTTACTAATTTATCATGCAGTTTTTGCGGAGAAATTGCATAAATAAAAAATTCGGAAAATCCGACCGAAAGTTCGTAATCATAGAAAGTCCCCAAAATGTCTTCCCCATTAAGATCTTCTAACTTGTAAACGGCCGGGGTTCGGTGAATAACTCTTTTGATGATAAAGATTTCTTCCGTTCATTTCGGCATATACCCCTTTTCAAAGCGCATTTTAATTTTGCTTATTCCGACCCTCTGTCCTTGTTTAAATTTTAACTTTCGTGATTGTGCAATTTCCCCTTTTCCGTATAATGTTTGCCGCACAATATGCTCATTCAACTTCGGCAAGACATCGATATACCGACGAGTATTCTTAGCCGTGAAATACTTATACTGATGTCCCTCCAATTTAAGAAATTGTTTAACCTTCGCGTTCAGAAATTCTGTGCCTTCGTCTGTTTGCAAGGTAGCCGGCTTTCGCCCGCTCTTGAATATGATCTTGAATGCCTTAACCAAGTTTTCTCCCGTTTTTCGCTCGAGAGGTATAGCCCAAGCGTACTTGGAGAAAACATCTATACCCGTGAGAAGATATCTACTGTTATCATTTCCTTTGCTCAGGGGCGGGAGGTCTACTAAATCGGCTTGCCATTGCTGATCTATGGCCCCTACAATTACTCGATTTCTGGGAAATGTCTTGTAACCATTCACGAATTTGCTTGTAAGTGATACGTCACTGTTTGAAGCGAGCAGCTTTGTATAAGGTATTTACACCGTTAAAGGCAGCCTCTCCAGAAGAACCATAATAAAGTTTCTTCAGCAAAGATTTAACTCTCGAAGGCACGTCTTCCTCTACCCACTGCAAAGGCTCTAATGACACGATTAAGTAACATGTGGAGACTAAAAAGAGAGATAAAAGTCTTTCGTGAGTGATTAAGCGGTTTAATAAACATACATTGAAAGGATATACATTGAACAGATATGACTTACATTGTTTAAAAAGTACATGTAAACGTGTCATGTGAGAAAAGCAGTTTCCTTATTGTCATTCGGCAGCTGAAAAGTTCAACTTGTTTGCAAACTCTTGTTTCCACTACTGGTTCGAAGAAGTCCATCTCGCCATTCCTTAGACTCGTATTTCAACATGTAGATAGATGGATTGTGGTCCCGCCTTTTCAACACGGGATTTGAAATTGGCCAGGATCCGCCCGTTCAAGGACCAATTCGAGAAAGTCAAAGACGTGATCGCTGTACGGAAGCATAAGGCAACTGCGTCTTCGTTGACTAGGATGGTCTAAAAAACACATCACACAGAATTGCTGTATCAGAGACCCTATGAAGTCCCTTACGACTTCAGAGTAGCTGTGTAGAAAAGTCTCGTGCAGAAATAGCACATTGCTGTTGGCGCTGTAGTCAAACGGGGTGCGTGGAGGTTCTCCTTTTGCGAGTGTTTTGTCAATGGCGGGGATGTAAGTCTTCAAATTTGTCCACATTTCAGAGTCGAGACAAAATCCAATTTTCGTTGGATAGAGTTTATCTTGAGACTTTTCACACACTTTCCAACGACGGAGGTGGATACGTCCTTTGCCCTGGTTGAAACTGTAGCTCAGGTACACATCGTCTGATAGGCGTATGGGTACTGAAGTAGCTGTATTGTTCGATATACTTTCTTCCATAGTGTTTATGCAGTCTTTGAGTTTTCGACATCCTTCGACTGTTAGACGGAGGAACTTCGGAACTTCTCTTAAATAGCTGAACACTGGAGTGGCGTTAAACTATATTCCACGCGTTCGAACATGTCTATTCCGTCAGAGCTAGAAATAAACATATGTGCCAATGGCGGGGGAAAACCCGGTTTCAAGTTCGAACATGTCCACGACATCACAGCTAAAAATAAACATATGTACCGATGCCGGGAAAAACCAGTTTCAAGTTCGAACATGTCAGTCATGTGTCATTATCATGGATAATCTATTCAACAAGTGTATACGCTGTCCTTCATCAAAGGGGCCGGGTTGGGTGATCAACTGGACAATGTGGTTATTTCCCGTCTCTTCAAATACAGCAACGAATGCCCTGATGCCCCGTGGAGCTCTTTTCGATATTTCCTCCAACAAAGCATCACCCCTGTCTTCCGCGGTAAAGATATCATTAACGTAGTTTAACCGGGAATTAGTTAATGCTCTCTTTTGCTTCAATAATTCAAATACTCTTTCTATATTCTCTATACGCCCGGACGTATGCTTTCTATATACACTCAAGGCTACCTTGTACATGACATCCATGATGTATACTCTTTCTAGGGGCTTACCTAGATAACACGACGACATTGGGTCAACGTTGGCCTTTGGTCGGCACCGTTGGCTCATGGTCGCAGTTGGCTCATGGTCGGTAATCAACGTTGGGCTTTGGTTGGCATGGTTGGCAGACGTCATGGTTGGCTCATGGTCAGTGACAAAGGTTGGGCCAACGTTGGGGTTTGGGTGGCATGGTTGGCAGATTTCCTGGTTGGCTCATGGTCGATGACCAACGTTGGGTCAACATTGGGTTTTTGGTGGCATGGTTGGCAGAAGTCATGGTTGGCTCATGGTCGATGGTCAACGTTGGGCCAACTTTGAGTTTTGGTTGACATGATCGGCAAAATGTATGGTTGGCTCATGATCGACAGCCAACATTGATCCAATGTTGGGTTTGAGTTTACATGATCGGCAAAATGTATGGTTGGCTCATGGTCGACAGCCAACGTTGTGATTTGGGTTGGCACGGTTGGTAGAAGTAAAAGTTGATTTGTTGTTGAAGTTCCATGTCATTGGCATTAACCCAACATTAAAATTCGAAGAAAGAAAAAGAAAATCGACTCATTGGATATAAATTGAATTTCAATACAGTTATAAGTGTAATAGTACATACTGAAACCGATTATACTCGACTAATTGCGTTATAGCACCTATGTAAAAAGGAAATGCTAATAAGATATAGTAAAATACACAATATAGCATTGGTGAAATTAGGGCATGCAGGAAGACAAACATAGCTTACCAAATAATGCTCGCAGTTCAGGATATTGCGCCCTTTCAGAACGCTCCTGTTTCTTTACCGACTTTCAATGAAATTGGACATACGACCAATGGCCTTTCTGAATATGCCCATATTTGAGCGTATTAAGAGCCAGACATATATTTCATACCCTGCAAAATTACATGTCAGTGTTCGTGTTAGACATCCCTTGTCTCCGAATACCAAAACCTCCTCCCCCTTTCCCGGATGTGTATTGTCAGCAACAACTCGTCATTCGTTCATTGGCCGTCTCTTCAAAGAATCCGTCCGCAATGTTACTACAATGTATTCAAATTAGTCCAGTATATCCACTGTTTCATTTTATTCCATTCTGGACATTCTGAATGATGAACGAAACGGAGAACTGTATCATGACATTCCGGTACAGTTAGCGGACGAATGCTAATGTCGAGTCTATGGCCGGTAACTTTTGGTTACATTATATGACTAATACAGAGATTAAAATTTGAGTTGAACGGAGAAAGTCCATAAATGCACTAAAGTTGTTTTGGTGCTAAGCTTTGCCAAATAAATATGTTTGTCCTAGTGAAAGTAACAAGATAAATAAATGGTGACACGAGATACCTGGGATGAATCCATATAAATCGAGGTAAATCTTCGGCCATACTGCCCCCCCCCCCCCTTCCCAATTTAACACACCCCAGCCCCACCCACACACTTGCCTCAGATCATGAATCATAGATTATTTTTTAAACAAACTGGGATGTGATATATTGTGTATAGGCCTCCAGCCTCAAATGTCTGACAATTTGCAATTCCTCATGAATATATTTAAAATTGTTGTAATTTTTCAAGAATAATTGTGTACATGATTGATAAATTTGCATCGCCCTATATATGGGAATAACATTCGTTGTTGTAGTTTGGGAGTCTTCTGCAAAATGGGCGTGGGTTTTAAAAATTCCACAATTTTATTTATATTTTCTATAGCATTTTAATTAATTTTAAACTTTCATTTTACTCCAACGTGAACCCCAAAACGAAAATTGCAATAATCGAATTTCTTCCGTGAAATATCGGTACCAAAAATTCTCGTATATATCCCAACCTTGATACCAGAAGTGGATGAAACTTCATCCACCACTTTTGTTGATACTAGAATAAAATACCGGTACACATTTTTGTTGAATTTGGACCACTGCTGGGAATAAAAAAAAATATATACTAAAAACAAACAACAGAATATGATAGCCATAAGCTTGACGACAACAAGAGGACGGAGGAAATTAAATATATAATATAAGCCGATATGTCAGTCGCGACCATGATCTGCATCACTGGCTGTCCCACGGTTTGGTGGTGCACTGAGATGACCCATAACATTCCAATGCAAAACTCCTCACAGTAATGAAATGTCTCTGTCTATCTCACCTTGAAGCAGTGATCAGCCATCGAAAATAGTCCCCTGGCAAGGCATGTTATCGAGCATTTAACTGGAATAAAATTACCAGCTAAATATAAAAAATACCACAAAACGTTCTGTCCGTACAAACGGCATGTGATTATTTGTTGGAAAGAAGGTGGAAAACAGTCAAGACCAATTTGACCTTAGGAAGAGATCACGGGGTTCGACCCCCAACAGTATTACGGATCGGGACTATTTTACAAATGGCTGCCAATTTCTTTTTCGGATCTCACGATCTTGTTCATCAAACTGTGTCATATTAGAAGATACCAAGCGGAAAAGAGTCGAATTACGATACCAGGAATGATTTGGACCAGGTAAGCATCGCAAAATTATCTCCCATCCCTCGGTGAGGAGAAAACTGAGCATTTCCCCCCGGCATAAACGTGAGAAAATTATGTTGAAAACTGGGCTCCCCGTGATGGTTTTAGTGTGGGTACATTACATTCAGCAGTTCAAGCTCTATTGGGTATAATATGAGCTGATATGCAACTGGTCAAATATTCTGCACGTATTTACAAATGGTATACACAGCCACACA
This sequence comes from Hanleya hanleyi, assembly GCA_036873755.1. Classification (NCBI taxonomy): domain Eukaryota; kingdom Metazoa; phylum Mollusca; class Polyplacophora; order Lepidopleurida; family Hanleyidae; genus Hanleya; species Hanleya hanleyi. Next base: position 30,982 of record JAVTVY010007134.1, read on the forward strand.
ATGTATAGCACAATAATGCACTGCAAAAACATTTGAAGACATTTTAAAAAATCCATTTGGCACTGAATTTCTGTTAAAAATAAGGCATGTATATGATGATAATTCTCTGATTATTCAATCAAACTTTGCACCCATATCAGGCTCAAATTTTGATCCTCAAAATTCTAAATAAATGAAAAATTGCAGACATAAGCCTATAGCGTCCTAGGCTTTGGATTATGGATTATGAGAGGAAATAAATTTCTGTTTGGTATCATTCCCTCTTACAACATGCTAAACAAGAATGAGGAACAATTCTTCAGCAGTCCATGAATTCATCATCTGGGGTACGGATATGCTACAAGTTTGGTCTGGTGCCCATGCACTATTCTTTACGAATTGATTTAAGTAGTCGTACATCAAAATATACCAGGAATACATACTGGGATTCATAAATTATGGCAATTTATCTGGATTTCCTATGGGCGGAATTAGCCAGCTGTGATACACAAATGTCCATGGAAACTTTTCAGTGAATATGAGAATGTGTCGTACACTTCTTTTGTTGGAAGTTGGATTATTAGAATGTTTATCGTAACTTAAATGTTATTCCGCACAATCCAAATGTAATTTATTTCCTGTGATTTGTTTATACGGTTTTTGGTGCAGGGATAACTAGCAAATAATTGTCATTCAGCTACATGTGTCAGTGTTATCTTTGTTGATATTACTTCTAAATATCAAATTTGATCATCCTGATCTGCTCTAAATCTGTCAAATATTGCATAAACACATTTATGTTGCATACTACTATATTTAGTCTTTTGTTGATTCCAGGTACTGGTACAAGAATGAGATGCCAAGAATAAAAGATGGTATTCGTTAACACCCCTGTGACATGGTAATGCTCTGAATGATTTCCATCTAGATACCCCATTCTCCTTCTGTCAAAGCCGCCTATTGTCGATGTAAAATCCTCTGATTGATTGGACCAGAAACAGGGAGATTGATACAAACCATGAACCCATAATATCTGCATATGAAAAGGCGAGCTTTCTCATTTTGATTTGCTCCAGTTATGTTAATTGGCCGAGCTTTGCATTCATCCTGCTTCTTTCCACCCGAATCAGTCGGAGGGTATCTGGCAGAAGGGAGATACACAATCTGATGCTGCATGCCGAGAGAAAGAGATAGCCTTATTAGTCTATTTTCTTTACATCTCTTATAAGATAATTTGTATTGTACATGGTTTGCTTACCATCCTTTATGTACTTGTAAGTTGATTTAGCTCATAACATAACAAAAAGCTATCAGGTTTTGATTTTCAAATGATAAGGTCTGCATTGTAACAATAATTTTTCTTCTGGAAGGTTGAAACTGGGTTTTTAAATTAGAACATTATATTCTGTGACTGTCTGACACTCATGAGTTTTATTGAGTAAAAACTATATACAATACACACTATGTGGTTAGTGAGGTGGGGGGGAGGTGCCAAATGATCTTCATATCGTTCATGTTTTCTATCACACATAATAACATATTAGCAGTGATATTTCTGTTCTATTTCCAATTGGCATCATTTGCTGTTATTAAGGGAGATGCTGACACATCCCATGTCATGAGGCAAATATACAGTAGTCTTCCTGGCAGACCTTGCCAGAACTGAAGAGAGCTGGGAACGGAAGAGAGAGAAAATGTCATTCTCTTCTCTGGCCTGAGGCTGGGTTTATGCATTGAGTATCGATAAACATATGTCTTGGCCCAAGCCAAGAACCAGAATTTGTCCAGTACTATGATTGTTTTGTTTTTTTTAATATATATGTTTATATTTTTTGCCAGGAAGGGGGGGGAGAGGCACCAAATTTCACACTCCACCCATAGAAGAAGAATTTATTTTGCTATCTTGTCATGTTATCAAATTGAGTCACCACCTATAGAAATAATGGATGGACAGACACACCTGTCCTGCAAATCAGTAGCTTTTCTTGTTGCCGCGAATTTGAGGTATACCTCGTCCTGCAATTCTGTCACATTTGTATTCCTGTACTGGAGGTTATAGCCTAGGAATCAATATTTTCAGCTATTTCCTGATAACAAGCTACAGTGTGATGTAGCTACTTTCCATCCTTCTATCCATCCCACCCATGCTGTGAATGTGATATCTTGATAACAATTCAACCGATCGATTTGAAACTTGGGGACTGACTTTACTCCAGCGAGACAGCAGTTGGTATTGATTTTCACTGAGCATTCATTGAAATCCAAGATGCCTGTCATCTTGGATTTCCTTTCCAAAACCAAACACAACTCCCATCAACATTTGCCACACAAAATACATTTCATGGTGAGACTACCAGGTGTTAACATATATGCTTCCTGTAGATACCCCATGATTGGGGGGAGGGGGGAGGGACCTGCTAGCTTCTCAAATTGGATTATTTGCAGTAGTTAAATCTTTCCTATAGAATCTGTGTGTTTCAGGTGTTCTATCTTTTTATTGCAGATGCTGAACATTGCAACAAATTCGAATGGAACAATCAACCAGGTGACTGAGAACAGGAAGAAGTTTGAGAAGTAGGCTAGTCCAGAATTAATTGACACTCATGCAAATGCCATCTGCTATATAACCCGTGTTTGATCGAAGAAGGTGGAATGTTTTTTTTGCCACAGAACATCTTTGTAGTTGAGAAATGATTGATCAGTCGATGAATAAAGTGTTGTCGTTATCATACTCCCATGACTTAAATTTTATTTCTGTTTCGTAAAAAGTGATGTTTGTGATGGGCTTGATTAATTGGTCATTTGTTGACAAACCATCAGTTCTAAGTAATTTTTCAAGAAAACTTTTAGAGTAAAATTTCCCCTCAGGATGAAAAATCCTTGATATTGAATGATGTTTTTCATAGTCATATGCATATGGGTTCTATGCATTTTTCCAATACTAATCAAGCAGTTGTCCATGAAGAGGTTCATCGGCTCATCCTGCCGAGCAGGTTTTATTACTCATGCATTACTCATTCCTGCTTGATTCCAGCACTAAATTACAGCATATATCGTGTATATATGAGCTGAATAGCTCGTGATTTTAATGATTGAGTGAGTAGGATTTAACGTCGTTTTCAACAATGTTTCGGTCATTTCAGTGATTTTAATGTTGGTTCAATGTTGGCCCAATGGCGGCTGGCCATGTTGGCCCAATGGTGGCGGCCCACCCACTGAGCAAAATGATGTTGGGCCAACGTTACCTGGCCAACGTTGGTCCAATGTTGGCCCAACGATGGCTGCCCAACGTTGGCCCACTGAGCAAAAAGATGTTGGGCCAACATTGGACACCAACGTTGGCCCAACCAAAATGATGACCTTGGCCAACGTTGGCCCATCGTTAGGCCAACGTTGGTCCATCGTTAGGCCAACGTCGGTGTGTTATCTGGGTAACCTGAAATTACATATATATAAAGACGAGAGAGAAACCCCAGCTTGTTTATTTCCATATTTGATGTAACATTTTCATGCCTGGACACGTCTGCGTGACGTCAGTCCGTTTTAATATTCATGTATTTGTCTTAGCACAGAATGAAACATGTCAAAACCCGCAAACGAGCAGATGTGTGACCTTATTTCGCTAGCTACTCGATACGTGCAGGTCCAGACTCGTCTGTGTGACGTCAATCCTATTAATATTCATGTTACCCCATATCACATTACGAGCGTAATTTGATACCTCTAACAGCCCCCCTGTGGTAATTAGATCAAGGGTATCAGGTTACGCTCTGAGCTGCTCCGCCTATACTACTCACATGCATAATCAGTAAATCACTATTGTCGGAATCATTGTGCACACAAACTAATGAGTCCAGTTAATATGATCTCAATGGTTCGCTAATTGAATTCATGTTCAACTTCTTTCAAGTGTCCGAATTTAAATATCGCGAGGCTCCGGTCGGTCCTTGCAACATCAGTTTATTGTTCAGAGGGCTCTTATCAGTTTCACGTCATCCTGAGTTATCTATATTTCGCCTTCTTCATGGACATGGTTGCACATTGTTTCTATATTGCTTTTATCTGCTCAGTATTATGCTGTGGCCGTCTATCAGTCTCCCTTCAAACTGGCTACGTCATAGACTGCTATGGAAAGCCTCACAATTCGCCGTCTCGATGTGTGCTTGAAGAGGGATCTCTTATTCCAATAACTGGAAAAACAACTGAAACTTATCCGATACACAAGATTGACAAAGTAGGGAATGCGATCAAAACGACACTTGCCTAGCAAAAATAGATAGATAGATAGATAGATAGATAGATATTTATTCACCAATAATTATGTACTAACAATACAAAGGCATCAGTTCAGAAGATTTCGGCGGGAATAAAACCCCAGAGGTCGACATCGGGCGTTACAGGTTAGTCTTTTGTGTTAAATGCCGTCATTTTCATCTGACGACGATACAGCTCACCAATCCCCAGTGTACGAGTTGTCACAGCGACACAGCTCACCAATTACCAATATACGAGTTGTCAGAGCATTTCCATCGTAGCTCTCTAGATTTGTATCTAATACCGCTTATGCCGGTGCTAGGGGCCGTGTGGTCATGTCATCCAAGTTACCACATGAACAGGTACAATAAAAGCGTATCTGAGATACAACACATATCACGAATCGGTAGATCGTATCGTTATACTGTGAAGCCATGTGACTCTGTCGGTATGTCGACACCTCTTCCCACATATGTGTTGTAATTAGGCCCGTACGCAGGGGGGCGGGGGCACTTCCGCTCGCACAAAGTTGACTTTTGGTCCGCCATACGGTTACGCGGTATATTCAGGATATTGAGTTCTGCGTCGACCCCGCTTCACATCAGCACGCGTTTTTAACACTTTGTATAGACATCATCAAAAGGGGTCATAACTATACATTATCTGTTTGCAAAGTGACTGTATATTATCTCTTTGTTTGCAAAGTGACAGTCCAGTTTCTCTGTATATTATCTCTTTTCAAAGTGACAGCCCCATTTCTCTATTACTATCTTCAGAATCGTTAATAAACTGCTGCTATCATTTAACACATGAACAATGGTGTGCGATCGGCCCACTCGTCGTCACGTGGTATTTTACGGAAAGTCATGTAGGCCCATTCGCCGCATAAATGTTACGTTATATTCACTCAGTGAACAAAGTTTTTCCTGTGACGTAATTTGTACGAAATGACGACATGTAAGGTTTCTATCAGGGACGTCATATACGAGAATATAGATCTGAGCGGAGAGGAAAGTTTGTTCCATACCCGTGGTCCTGCTACTCTCAATGTATAGAAAGAATAATTTGACTGATAGAGCCTGTAAAGGTTGATTTGCTGGTTCATTGTTTGCTATCGGTGCACTGCAGAAAGTTTTGTAAAATAAATTTTAAGGCGTTTCGGTATAATTTCAGGGTGATACATAAAAGTATGTACAAACCTTAGGGAAACATATAGATTAAGTTATATATAGATCCTGCCTTTAACTAAGGCAGGATTTTTAATTTCGAAAAGAGAGCTTGCGTATGGTCACGTTGATTGGATAAGGTGATGACACTTATTACGCGTTTCTGTAGTACAATTAACGGGTTAAGATGAGTAAGGTAAGTATTGCCCCAAAGAATGTTACAATAAGACAGATAGGGATATATCATAGAGTAATACAGAATATAAAGTGTTTTCTTGTTAACAGAGTTTTTTATATGATTAATAACTCCTGTATTTCTTGTAATGTTTTTGCATATATAATCTATATGAGTTGTCCAACTTAGTTTATTATTCAAGATGATGCCAAAGAAAATTACCACAAATTCCTGCTCTCTGCGAAGTTCTTAATATTCAAATTAGATATGAGCTTGACTGGAGGAAAACTACATATTATCTCAAAGGTATATCTCGAAAATAGGAGATGTTTACGCTAGACAACGAGTGTAATATTATATGGTAGAACAACAGAAAATATAGCCAATATAAGCTTCGACACCGAGCCTATACTGGGACAGAACTACACGTGTAACATCGGATCTGAAAATATAACTCAAGAAACATGAATAATATTACTGGTACAAATGACAACTCGGCAAAAAGTGCGATACACGTGTGATGGATGAGAATGTCCTGTTGATTAGTGTCCCTTTTCATATCATTTTCTATTGCAACCAAGGACGGACACTTATCCCCAATGTTCAGAAAAGTGTCATAGCTGGGTTAGAAGATAGGAGCCGGACACTCTTAACCAGCGGACATTCTTTGCCTACACACCGGTACCTTGAAGTATATCGTTTGGAGAACATTGCGTACATAATGCTATTAATTCGCATTAGAAAATATTCGTTACAAAGAGACTAGATCTGGATATACAATTTATTCCAACATAAATTGTATTGCTACATAAAGACAGCTCATTAACCTGGGTTCATTTTCATATAGTCTTAAATCGTACGGGTTAGACTCACAACTATCTGAAATCGGTTCAAACACATGGTTAACGACATATTGTCTGCTATAGAATTAGAAGCTCATGACCGTCTTAGTGAATATAATCGTGTAATAATAATCCCGCTCGTTCTAGGTGAAAAACGCGGAATCTGCCTGGAATGAAGCTCGCTAATAGCCGGTAGCACTGACCGATTGTGTTCAACCATATGTTCAGCAAAACAAATATAGCCCTTTTCTTAAAATCCTCTTAAATCGTTATTTTGAAACGCATTCTTTTATGTAACTTCGATGCCATATAATATACTCAGATTACCTATAAATAGCCCGCGTATTTCAAATTCTGCTTTATTCTGTCACAACCCACACTCTGCTACCAATCTGTCACACAGAGCTTTTATGGAGAACTATTCTATGATCTATATTTAGCACAGACGCAGAGATACACATGCACAAAATAAAAACGAAGTTCTCGTAACAGCAGTATACCAAAGTATATCGATTGCAACTAATGAAGAACCGTGAGGACGAGATTCTGATAAGATTCAAAATACCATATGGTTTATTACTCATATCATATCAGGCACATCATATTTAGATCTATATCTCTATAAAAATGAAGCGGGCATTCTCTCGCGTCGACTTTATGACAAAAGAGATGATTACAATTTCGATATCGTAAACTATCCCTTTCTGGACAGTAATATTCCAGTGGGACCTGCATATGGCGTATACATATCACGCCTAGTAGCATTTGCTAGATCCTGTGTTAAATGTGACGATTTTAATCAGCGTCACAAAACATTGTTGCAGAAACTTATAAAACAGGGCTATTCCACCAAGCGCCCCCACTCAAAGTTTCTCAAATTTGGCGATACATATCGCATGCTGATAGCAAAATACGAACGTAGCGTGCAAGATCTGTGGCGCTACGTTTCGTAACTTGTGTCTAATTCCGCTTAACCCGGGGCTAGGGACCATATGAACCCATGTACTTCAAGATCCTCATGGTACTCATATGAACAGTCACAATCAAAGCGTGACTGAGATACATCATTCTTTAGATGACGACTTTACAACGAATAATATGGATTAAGAATACTGATCAGCGATACGGATTTGATATTTTTGGAACATCATGATGTCTTGCGGCATCATTGAAAACTGTTGACCGCTTCTCTCTTGCAGGAAGCAAGCCTTTGTTTATGTATACTATGATTGTCTTTTTGAATTTGGTACTAATACTGTTATATGGAATATGGAATAGGTCTTTGGATTATGGACGCGGATATTCTCT
>JAVTVY010007135.1:0-38650 GCA_036873755.1 Hanleya hanleyi
AATAGGAACTCTGCTACTTCAGGGATAGAGGCGCAGGATGGATTTATATCCCTCTCTCCACACCAAAGATCGAAGATTGCCCACTTTGAGTTGTATACAGCGGAAGAGGACGGTCGAATTGATTGTGACATTCGGCGCCCAACTTCCGCTGAAAATCCCGCCTGAGCGAAGTGCTTCTTGAGCACTTGCACACGTGGTAGTCGAACAGTCCTGGCTGGCTGTGGAATATTGACGTTCCGGGCTGGCGCAGTAGATTGTGCCACACCGGAAGCTGTCTTGGTACATCTACCAGAAGATCCAGTAAGTCCGGGAACCACGGCCTTGCTGGCCACCACGGAACAATCAGGTAAACGACACAAGTGTGCTCGTGGATCTTCCGGAGTACCTTCGCTAGGATAGCTGGAGGAGGGAACAAATATGCTACCATCCTTGACCAGTCCTGCGATAGGGCGTCCACTGCATATGCTGACGGATCCGGGACCGGCGACATGAACAGGGGCAATAGATTGTTGTGCCGAGTGGCAAACAGATCTATGTGTGGCATCTCCTAGACATGAGCTATTTGTTTTAGTATGGCTGGGTGAAGTTGCCACTCTGTGGGAATTATCTGATTCCGTCGTGAAAGCGAATCCACTAAGACATTCAGAATTCCCGGGATGTGTCTGGCCAACACTGATATGTTGTTGTCCCAACACAGACCGAAAAAGATTTCCGCTTGGCTTTGTAATTGCGGAGATCTCGTCCCCCCCTGCCTGTTGATGTAGGACACGACTGATGTGTTGTCCGTCGCAACTAGCAGGTTCTTGTCGGTCAATACGCTCACCCACGTGCGGATGGCATGTGTCACTGCCATAAACTCCAACACGTTGATATGGTACGAGCGTTCCTCGATTGTCCATAACCCGGATATCGACCTGGACTCGAGGTGGGCTCCCCATCCTTCCATAGACGCGTCCGTGAACAGGTGATGTGACGGACGAAATGGAAGTAGGGACACACCCGGCATAACGTTGAGTGGATCCAGCCACCACTGGAGGCATTGTTTAACAAGCGGTGTTACAGGTATCCACGGATTCAACTGCCTTTCGACCCATTGGTGATTGAAGTAAATCATTAAGGGACGAAGCTGCAATCGCCCTCTTGGTGTTACGTCCTGTGTTGACGTCAAGAGGCCGATTATCGCAGCAAAGTGTAAAGCCCTGGCTTGAGATAACTTGAGGAATTGAGGTATCTTCGTTGTTATCTTTTGCCAACGATCTTCTGGGGGTTTGGCGAGAGCTAAAAGCGTATCGTATTCCACCCCCAGAAATTTGCGCCTTTGCGACGGAGTCAGCTCTGACTTCTCTTCGTGTGGGACGTATCCCAGAGAAGTCAATATCCTTAAGACAAACTGGGTGTCTAGGATTAACTGCTCTTTGCAGGCATTCCTTAGCAGGGAGTTGTCGATATAAAAGTGGTACTTTATACCTAGACTGTGCAGGAATTGTGCCACTGGTGTAAACACTCGTGTAAACACCCAAGGGGAAGTGGACAGGCCGAACGGAAGCACTTGAATTTGGAAGCGTCGTTTGCCGACCATGAATCTCAAGTACTTCCTGTCCTCTAGACGTATCGGGATATGCAGGTATGCATCCCTTAAATCCAGAGAAGTCAGCCATTCCCCTTGTTTGAGTACTGTCCGGATAGACCGGAAGGACTCCATGCGGAAGTGTGGCGGTGGAGTGAGGTAGTCCTTGTTGAGGCGCTTTAGGTTGATAACCATGTGCATCTCGGACGTGTCTTTCTTGGGGACCAGAAAGACCGGCGAATAGAACCCGGGTGTTGTATCCGAAACCGGAAGCTCTATTACTGCTGCCTTCTCTATCAGCTTGTCCACAGAGGACTGTATCGCTGATAGATGACCCGTTCGTAATGGAATACGAGACGGAAGGGGATATGCAGTCAAGGGAGGAAGCGTGTCGAACAATAGGCGATAGCCGTATCTAAGCGTGTCGAACAATAGGCGATAGCCGTATCTGATCGTTCGAATGACCCACGCTTCCGTCCCGATCCTTATCCAGTTCCTCCAAAACAACTGCAGCCTTCCCCCTACCGGAAGGTCTAGTTGCTGGGGAACTGGAAACGTTATGTCTCGGTGTTCCCGCCATACCGGAAGCCACCCGGTATGGCCCGAGACATCAGGTATTCTTCTTTGACTGCTTGGATTTCCCCTTACCCTGCTTCTTATGGCCAAAGCTCGATAACCTAGGCTCTAAAGAAGCAGGCGCTTGGCTCTGCTGTTGGCCGGAAGCACCCTTAGTAGCCTTGGAACTAGGCGGGTTCTTCTTAGCCTTCTTCGCCTTTGGACCCGACCCGGAAGCCATAGGTCTTTTGGACGAAGCACCGGAAGCGACCGACCTGTCATGTTCAATACGATCCATTTCAGGTCGAACTTCGGCAACAGCATCATCAAACAGTAAAGACGGAGCCGTAGACGTCTCTAGTAGACTCCTCTTTACTGCTTCCGGTGTGTAATCGTGCATTAAAGGAACGAAGGCCTTTCTCCTTAAATGCACCAGCATAGAAGATAAGTAGGCATTGTGTACCAGTAAATCTTCTACTGCACCGGAAGCACTCTTCTGGTAGTCAAGAACGAGGTTAATACCCTCCTGTAACTGTTCCTGACTTTCCGCACCCGACAGCGAAAATAAACCATCCTTTATGGCTTTAAGAAACCAGTCAAGGTGATTCGTAATCGCCACTCCTTGTCGGGCAGTTTCCTCTAGTACAGCGGCCTGTTTGTAAACGGAACATCCGGATTACCAGGCAATTTAGTATTAGCAGGATACAAATACTGAAAATCGCCGTTCACCTCTGCAGACCGGAAGCTAAACGGTGAGTCATGTACACCATAAGATCGTATGTTTGGCTTCTGTACTGGGAACGGACCAGAAGATCCTGCAGGGCGGAAGCGAGCTCTAGGTCTCAGCCTGACTGCACGTTCCTCCTGCGTAGCGGGTTCTGCTAAAGTTCTATGGAACAAGTGGCAAATAGAATGAATAGCAGTTGAGGCTGGAAGCGTGGTTGCCGATCTCGTAACCCGATTTGACTCTCCTGATTCAGTTTCAATATCCCCCGCATGTGGGACCGGAAGCTGTATACCAGGAATCAAGTCATAGATGCCGGAAATTAATTCATAATATTTCCTAGCATCTGGATCAGTATTGGTAGGTTCATTCAATTCCGAGCTACCGTACTGGTCCCTATCCACTTCCATAGCTTCCGGGGCTTCCTGCCAACGAGGAGTAATGGAAGGGATAGACCTCGACAAATTAGCTTCCAGTTTCCTAGACTGTTCAGCCAAAACCGGATGCGGGGACGTACCGCTCCTTATTTGGCTGGTCATCATCTCTCTCAGTTCCTTCATCTCCTCACGTTGCTGTTCCATTCCGCGCAGAATGGCAGCCAACGTAGGATCCGTCACTTGAGAGTGGACCGGAAGCAGGGCCTGACGAGGTGTGTTCACACTCGGGGACCTTACAAATGACCGTGAGCACGGCCACTGTAATGGTCGGTGAACTGGCACTCGAGGTCGTAAACCGGAAGCTCGTATAGGAGGACGCATCATACGAAGCATAGCCGGTCCCGTACCTCGAATACCACCGGAAGCAGATATCTGAGCTAAGCCACGCAAGGGCGAAGACAGATTAGCAACCGGATGCCGCATAATTTGACCTACTTGAGAGGGATCTTTATATCGCGTCTCAGAGGCAGGCAAATAATTTGACATATCATAGGTACCTGCATACATACCATACTGCCGTTGTTGTGGGAACCTCAATCTCTGGTGGCCCAGAAGGCTCGTAGACACAAACGTCTCGGCAAGGGGACGAGGAAGGCCACCAGAGAAACCGGAAGCAGGTTGGGAGTAGTCAGACAAACCAGTCGTAACAGTTAACGGAGTAACCGAACGACCGGGAAGTCCAGGCCTCAACAGCATTGAGGAAGGTACTCTCCCAACCCCGGAACCAAATGAAAACTTAACGTTAGGCCCCTCACTAGTGCTACCTAAGTTTTCGTAATCATAAGTTGGCTTTCCCAAGCTAAGCCTGGCTCCGTTTCCGATTTCCCCTCATCGTCGTATCCAGGTGTCCGCTCGATAGGAACCTCCACCTCCACAGTCGTTGTAGTGCCAGATTCCATATCTTCGATCGTCCCTTCCACTTGTACCAACCGGGTCGACCTCTTACCTGATTGACCCTTCGCCTGGTCTGAAATGGAAGAATCATGAGCGGGGGGGGGGGGCGTTTGTTTATCTTTATTCACGTTCACAAGGCTGACTAGAGTAGGCACAGCTGACGAACTTACAAACCCCCTAGTCTCCTCAACTACGTTAGTACGTGGAGACCTAGCCACATACGTCTCATTGGCGAGATTGGTTGACATGACATTATTTTCCTCGTTAGCTGCCAGAGAACCGGCCAGATACACCTGGAATATGCCGGGAGCCCACACAATACATTCTTCACAGGCCGTGTCCCATGTACAAACTCTTCCCTGGCGGCATGGCGGATACGTAGAGTGAAGGTCATAACTAGGCTTGTCACCTCCACAAGACATGCATGACATTTGAGACATATTTTGAGCCATTTTTACGCTGATAACTTATAGAATACTTCCCAAAGGACTTCTTGCTGAATATCAGACGTCTGAGGTAATCCAACTGTGAGTGATTTGCTAGGAATAGGCAATTTTTCACGGAGCTGACAATGTTTTACTTCCTGACCCACGAAGCAGTAGGAACAAGAAGGATGAATTATGGGTAATTGAACAGTCAGGTGACTAGCAGGGGAGATAACTGTGTCATTTAAATTCTTACTGTGTGATTTCATGTAGAACAAGAAATGCAAAGAGTGGAAGTGAGGTAAGTTTTCAGCGCAAATAACACTGATTTTTGTAAAATGTGAACACATCCTATATAAGAGATGTATCCACAATGTAGATACACATCCTATATGGGAGATGTATCCACATTTATATAATTTCCATATTTGATCTGTGAGAAAATGAATTTACTAAAAGTACATCCAGACAAGAAATCTCCAAACATCGCAATCGCCAACAAGTTCAGAAAATTTGCCATTCTTCTACTCGATCCTTTTTCTAACAACTCTTGGCTATAAAACAAGATTCTGTTATACTCTGTTATTTTAAATGCTAAATAATCACGGTTTCACAGAAATGCCAAATTATTTTTTTTCAAATTCATATGGATGGGAAAGAAAAACTATATAAATCTAGAAAACAAGCCGATCTTGTTTACAGTTTTATTGAATTCGGATGTCGTGTAAAAGGTGTGCTGATTGAATAACAAGTGGGCTGGGCCAATATGTACGGTTCAGCCAATCAAATTTACGTCTACTTGCACTCGGGGAAATTCAGATTTGGGATGAAAGTTTATCGTGCGATGGGATCGAGATATATGGTATCTCTTTCTCATCCATACTAGCAAAAGGAAAACATGCAAGGTTTTGATTCTTTGTAACCATAATCAGATATTTCACGTGCAAAAATGTCAGTCGTTCCTATTTCGTTTTGTTGATAAAGATCGATGAAGACATGTCAGACATGTGAAAAATAACGAAATAAATCTGATCTGTCCAAAAAACGTTTGCCAAAATTTATACCAGATTGCAATTTTATTCAGTTCTCATGCCGATAAGGCATAAAAAAAAAAACCTGTGTTTCCGGTAACCCAACCGACCTTAGATTTTTCTGCCGACTAATATTTGTTTTTCTGATGGGTGATTCTCGCAAATGGCCAAAAAAGACGAGTAGACGGGAGATTGAGATGGACCAAGTTACAATAGGCCTATATATCCAAAAATATAGGCGGGCCAATGCTTGGATAGCCTTTTCATCGACATAGGCTTACGTTTATTTCAAAACCATCCTTGTCCGGCATCTCTCGTCCACCTTGTTCATAACCAGCGCCATGGTTTTTTTTGCATTCTGGGAATCCACGAAATCAGACTCCTTCACCCATAGTGCGATTACTGCTGGCGCGAGGGTTCCCCGATTCTCCAGCGAACTCCCGTGAAGCAACAACCACAACATAATGCAAAAAGACGACTGTCGGACGATTTTGCCATTGTTGAATTTGATCGATTGATGCTCGTTCTCCTGATAAGTAGAGACAAATGGGGATGAAGGAATACTACCAACTGCTGCCTTTTCGTGGCAGTTTCATAACGCGACTTGAAGTGAGTTTATGATAGGCCTATGCTGAACCACGCAGCACATGTTCTGCACGGGGCACTGCAGGAAGCCAGTGCCGTAGACGATCTATTCTATACGTTTTTGCCGAGATTTCGAACTGAATTTTTCGTAAAACATTAAGATTTCACACAGTATATCAACTCAATTGTAGTAATTATATCCCCAGAGTACCATGTGAAGAGAGCATTTCTCAATTAGATGGGCGATCTTTAAAAAAAATTTTAATTTTTTTTTCGGACATCACGGCACAGGGGTCGAAAAGTCCGCCTGTCCACGACAGGTAATATTTCCTTGTGACAGGTAGAACAAAAAACTACCTGTCGCAAGTGACAGGTAGAAAAAAACTTCTACTAACTGTTTTATCAGTTCCCTAAATCATTACGATGTTCAAGAAAACACCGAAATTCAACTAAAAAATAAACGTAATGCTTCGCCGACATTCGTTCTCCACTTTATTACGATATCTGTGTGAAGAACATCAAGGGAGGTAAGTTGTCCAAGCATGTGATCTCTATGACTGTCGGGTCCCCTCGAACGCCCGTTTATTGCTTATATATCTTGGGAAAATTGAGGGTTCCCGATATTGCTAGCTTGTTGTCGACGTCATCATTTCTTGTGTGTTTATGTTCGTGGCGGGAAGCACTGGAAGAGACCAGCAATCATATCTCTGAAAAAAATTTGACTTCTTTAACATTTGAAATGGATCATTTCCTCAAACGGAATAATGTGGAGGAAACTAATAAATCGGGCGGCTTGGCGACCAGCCGTGACTGTGCCACCGACACCGGCACTGACTGATCAACTGGTTGAACTATGACTGCCGGTCTCGCATAAATTTAATTTGATGATTGACTGAGAGGGAACGAGATTTTCAGCTACAGATAGATAGATTTCTTGCTTACGCAGGTCTGTATCCAGGGATTTTTTGCAGGTTCGCATCCTATTCGTAATTCATTATTGAGGGCCCAATTTTCGTTAGTGAATTTCTGCGCAAAGAGCCTGTGATCAGTCACAAAATAGAGGTTTATTAGCATGAAATTCAATACTGGTACCCAGCTATGCAATCAGATTGATATTGAGGCTCCCAGAAGCTTTTTCTAGGAGTATTTCCTTCAGAAATCCTTTCAAATTGAACAAAAACAGTTATATAATAGAAATTATATGCAAACTTAACATAGGAATTAGTGGATTTTATTAGACAAGGGGCATAACTCTGCAAAATACTTTCTGACACGACTCATTTTCGATAGGCATGTAGTTCAGGTCAAGAGAAACAACTGTATCACGTTAGGATGTTGTATATGGAACGGTTCTGAAATTATCACAATAACAAATCATAAATGGATTTTTATTTGTAAAAAGGGGCATAACTCTGCAAAATATTATCCGAGATGACTCATTTTCGATAGGCTTCTGATTTACGTGAAGATAAATAGATGCAACAAGTTTGGTTGCCATGCATGAAACGGTTCTGTAGATATCGCGGTAACGGACGTACGTACGTACAGACGTACGGACGTACGGACAGCCGTACATGATGACGACAATACCCCTAGGCCAAAGTTGGCCGAGGGGTAAAAACTCAAGAGTGTACGTTTTGGACAAGAAATACTCAATATTTTTGACGAAAACTCAATCCTCGAAGTGGTGAAAATTATTTCAATGATGTGAAAACCATCGCCGATCCCTCGACAATCTGGCTTCGAACGTTTGGGGATTTCAAGTTCTGAAAATAATTTCCGTCTCCGCAAGTTCTCGATTCCACCTCGATGTATGCTTCCAGTTACTAGCAATACTCGACAGGAAACAACAAATAAAGTTTTGAAGAATTTTTTTCGGGACCAGGAATGGCCGATTCCAGGGATTGCCGATTCAATGACTTCGCATACGGTAATTCCCCTAATAATTCAATCACAGAAAGTTCACTTTTCATCTCTGTTATTCAAACACAGAGAGAAAGTAGCACTCCCGTTCTCCATTCAAATTGAAGAAAAATCATATAATAACAAAATGTGACACTTTGTAGCTGCTTCCATGAACAATATTGCCAGATATATGCCATTTTTGCTGCACTTCCGGTGATCGAATTATTAGGGGAATTACCGTAATCAGAATCCGTAGTCGTTAGCCAATGAGCATCAAGAAATTACCGGGGCCGAGGTAAATGTAGCTTCATGAGAGGAAAGCAGTGTGCAGTGGCAGGATTTATTGACAGTTCTTTTTGATCTGAAGTTCGGGGGCGAGGGAAACCAACAGAAATCTTTTAAAAAATTTATTTCGGTATTTCATTATAAATATCTATGATTCGCAAGAACTAAATAAAACACGTTACCAGCTTCCCCTTAATTGATAAGGTGGTAAAAATATCCAAAAATTCAATATCAACTTGTGGGTGGGCCGTAAAAACTTGGATAAACTCAATTTGAGCATAAAAAACCCCCCAATATTTTGTATTGGGTAATAAAAATTTGGACTTCTGGGAATCTATGGGATAGTAGAATTGCCATATGACAGGGTTTTTGTAACCCCCCATTTTATGAAAGACCCTTATACTTACCTTGTGCATAATATTTAATATTATGCAATACTGTTGGGGTAGATTCTAAACCTCTTATACCAAATGCCAGAAAAAAAGGACACCCCCCTCCGGGGCCTCCATCAACTCCGGCGTCCTTGACCGCTCCAAGTTCCCGCCAAAAACTTAAGACCTCAGTTTGATTCTATAATAACATAGCATTTAAAGCAAGGACATTTATGTACCTCCCCCAGTCTTTGATTAACAGTATGGGTGGGAGGCGGGATCGCAAGCTAAGTACAAGGGTCTTTCATAAAATGGGGAGTTACAAAAACCCTATCATTTTATATCAAGACACCTTATACTTACCTTGTGCATAATATTTAATATTATGCAATACTGTTGGGTAACCCTAGAATTTGTGGGAACCCTGGCGGATAGGCTAACCAAAGACAAAAGGTAGATACCTGCATCAATTTGAGAGCGAAAAGGCCGTCATTGATATGTAACCCAGGCCTCTCTGTTACCTGATAACTCGAGGGGGGCACCACCCTGGTAAAAGTCTGAGCTTTCCTTTTGGTACACCTGCTAGGGAAAAACCCTAATAATACGAGCCCAATGACAAAGGGTAAACATTATTTGTGACGATTTGATATACTCACTTAATGCTTTCTTGACTCCGGCCGAGGCTTGTTCCCTGAGGGTGCATAGGCGTCGGGCGGGTCCCTTTGGCCATGAGTGCTCGAAACGTGCTTGCTAACGGAAGGTACCGGAATAGTATGCGCGGCATTGCTCAGCCTTTTAGTGAGAGTAGCCATTTCAATGCTAGCTGTCGACGTAGAAGGGTCCAGGAGATAATACTTGATGAAAGTAGCCTCAGATCTCCACTGAGCAACGTCCATGATGTCACTAAGTGAAGCTCCCTTAAATAACGCTTCCGAAGTGGCTACCGCTCTGGTCTCATGGGCTTTGGCGAAAACAAACTCTTTAGTCTGGGCAGCTGCATAGACCATCTGAATGGTTTCAACAATCCATCGAGCGATGGTGTCTTTGGAAGCCGGTTTGTGGTTATTGATCTGATGGGTAATCCACAAATGATTGTCTGAAGTTCGAAGATGTTTGGTCGCTTCGATATAATACTTCACAGCACGCACCGGACATAAGAATTTATCGTCAGGAGAGAACTTGCCTAGGTCAGCTAAAACTAAGGGTTTTGCGCCATGTTTGATAGTCTCTGTTTTCGACACAAAGTCAGCCCGCGGCTGAAGTAGCAGACCTTCGCCCGTAAACTGTAGGCGATCTTTCTCAGCGGAGAGAGCATGGATCTCAGATCTCCGTCGAGCGGACGCCACAGCGACGAGAAATACAGTCTTAAGTGTCAAGATCTTAAGGCTGGCCTGACCCATGGGCTCGAAAGGTGGTCTCGTAAGTGCATTTAGGACCAATTTGAGATTCCATGCAGGAGGCATTTTCTTCACCCGAGGTCGTAGGTGGAACATGCCTTGATCAGGTCGTCTAATGGTTTGCTCTGTGTAATCTTAGACCAGTCTCGAAAACCAGGGTGGATTGTCGCTATGGCAGACCGGTAACCAGCTATTGTTACTGGTTGTAGTCCCTTTTCTTCGTATAAGAATACGAAGAAGTCTGCTACTTCTCCCGGAGTTGTTTGAGAGGGATTCTTATAGTTTCTCTCGCAGCACTCCGAGAACAGACTGAGTTTAGAGTTATAAACCCGTCTGGTGGAGGGCCTTCTACATTGTGCCATGAGATTGGCAGCTTGTTGAGAAAAGCCCTCCTGACGTCGAGATTCGATGACAGATTCCAAGCTGTCAGTTTGAACATTGCTGGATTGTCGTGAACTCGACGCCCCCGGCATTGTGTGAGGAGATCTGGACGATCCGGCAGAATGCGTGGGTAGTCTACGACAAGATTGAGGAGACTCGTGAACCACGATCGTGTCGGCCAGAAAGGAGCGATTAGAATGACTCTGCAATTCTCGCTCTCGATCTTTTTGAGAACCATCGGAATTAGTAAGGTCGGAGGATACGCGTAAGCGTACATTCCTAACCACGGGACTGCTAGTGCATCCACGGCGTGCGCCGATGGATCTGGAAACGGGCTCACATATATTGGGAGCTTTTTGTTGTCCTCGTGGCAAAAGGTCTACATGAGGAGTCGACCACTGAAAGAAGACTTGCCCGAGTACCAAGTCGTTCAGCTGCCATTCGGTCGGACGAACCCTCTGTTGACGAGACAGAGAATCCGCAAGCACGTTCTGTATCCCCGGAATATGCGCTGCTCGCAGGGTCACCTGATGCTTGATGCACCACTGGAATAGCTTCCAGGTCATGAAACATAGCTGGGGGGATCTGGTCCCTCCCTGCTTGTTTATGTATGCGACCACTGTTGAGCTGTCCGACCTTACCAGAACAACTTTCTCCCGCAAGAAACCGTTTCAACGCTAGGATGACTGCTCTCATCTCCAAGAGATTGATATGCCAAGTCTTTTCCTGCGCGGTCCACATTCCTTGTGCCAGGTTCTCGTCCAGATGTGCTCCCCAGCCGTCCATGGAGGCGTCCGTAAATAGGACAGGGTTCATGCACCTTTAGACAAGTGAAATTCCATGACTTTCCATGACCTTTTTTCTCAAATTTCCATGACTTTTCCATGACTTTTTCATGATAATCTTTCTGTCGCAAATGAATTATGTGTACCTGAAGAATAAGTTGTGCCGGTATTAAAGCAAATCTAGAACAAAGAAATGAAATTATTTGTTCAATGCAAAAATAATTATCTCCCTTTTCTAAGTATTTATTTCCCTTATTTATACTGTCCCTTAATGACAGTGATGATTGTATGAGCTCAATTTTGGAAATAAACTTTTGATAATTATCATGGACAATGAACATGTTCTTTCATCCACAATCCACTCCACCAATTGTTTCACTCTCTACCACTGGTATATACACATAACAAAAGTCAAGTGGTCACCTCAAACGGCGTCGAACAATTTAATCACAAATGTTTAATTTCTTCCATTAAGGTGTATATTTGCGGTTGCAAGGCCTTTGCCCCTGTCTGTTTCTCTTTCGCGTCTCTTCTGTTTTTGTTGGACCGTGATATGAAGGCGACTTGTCCTGTTCTCTCAGTTCGGCATCTCTGACCCTGTCTGACACTACTGTTTTACAGTACGCAGTATACTTGCACTTATTCTCACCACAAGTAAACTACTTCACAATGGAACTGTCCGGGAACAATCTCTTGAATAGATCAGCGACATGTTCACAAGTATGGAGCTGTAGTGTGCCGTGACACACTTTAACATGTTTTAAATTAATGTCCATAGCACTTCTGCTTGCAAAATATCGTTTCTGCAGATGTCGGCCACAGCTGTAGGTCCTACAAAGATGAAACAGTGTTCAGCCAGGGCGCATTCAATAATCTATAAAAAAAAAAAAAAAAAAAATATTACCACCCACGTCATACTCAATAATTTCATGCCACCTTTGGAATTTAAAGGACCGAAATATTCCACGGAGATGTAACTCCATTCTAAAATGTAATATGACAATGTAAAACGTAATTCAACATTTAATTGAATTTATCATTCAACGAAATTTCGAAAAAACAAATTTTAGCAACAACAACAACACGTCATATTGTTTAAGTTTTCATCAATGCGACAGTCGATTAGACTCTGACCAAAACATACCTGTACTTGTCCCAGCTGACGCTGAACCTTCAGTAGCCTCTGATTCGCCGTCACTTGCCCTCGTCGTGGCTGCTGGACGTCTACAAACACTGACAACTTTCTGTTTACGTAGCCATGTGGCTTTTCAAAGCGATTTCGTCCATATTAGAAACGTCTATCCTTTTTCGACAAGCTTTGCAACACGCATCGGATGTCTTACCACGCACTATCCACGGCATAGATCTTGAAATCTGCACTTCCCTGGCATTTTTGATGGCTTTGAGAGAGATTAGCTGTCATATATTCCGCCTTGAGAAATGTATTCGCTTTCCCGCCAAGGCGATGCTTTCCTTGCTCGCGCAGAGCATTGTGGGATTAGGGGAATTCCCGAGAGCAGGAGTTATCGCCCATAATATGTTTAACATGCCGCGACATGCGTGTCTGTCGATATCGAGACGATTCGGCGACTAGATTTTGCCGATTGAGTCCAGGTACGTTGAACAAACAATAAAAATTGAACAATAAAACACACACTGGTACACTTAAATGTTTTATTTGTATTTTTCCATGACTCTCATGAAAATTTCATGACCAGGACGTAAATTCCAGGACTTTCAAGGCCTGGAAAACTGATTTCCAAATTCAATGATATTCAAGGTTTTTCAATGACCGCGCGAACCCTGTAGGACTAGACTCGATTCCAGCGGATGCAACGGGGCCCCCATGATGAGGTTGTCCCGGTTCCGCCACCAGCCGAGGGCTGATAATAGATTTGAGTCTATCGGGATTGGTTGGTTCAAATGACCTGTGCTCTGTTTCCAGAAGGACATAAGGTACATTTGTATGGGTCTGCGTCGAAGTGGACTGTAGTGGACCACTTCTCCCAGACTGACCAGTCGACCCAGAAGTCGCAAGAACTCTCTCGCCGGGAGAGCTCGGCAGGTGAAGAACACCGCGAGCGGCAGGTGAAGAACACCGCGAGCATCTCCTCCAGCAGATCTAGGGCAGCCGGCGATGGCCGAACCTGCCCGATCCGGAGATCGAACTGAACCCCCAGGTATATGAACAACTGTGCCGGGGTCAGCACTGACTTGGGTACGTTGACTATCTAGCCGCTGAGAAGCGTATGGAATAGTGTCAACCTGATCGCATAGGTGACCGCCGTTTCCGACGGTCCCTTCACCAACCAATCGTCGATGTAGGTGCTGATATCCACACCACACCTCCGTAGGACGACTGATAGGGCATCCACTACCCGTGTGAAAACTCGAGGGGCAGATGTAATTCCGAACGGTAACGCTTGGAATTCCAATTTCTTGCCGTCGATGGCGAACCTTAGATACTTTTTGTAGTCCGAATGGATCGGTACGTGAAAGTATACGTCCTTCAAATCTATTGAAGCGGCCCACATGCCGACCCGAAGGCCGGCCCGTACAGATCGAAGAGTTTCCATCTTGAATCTCTCCATGCGAATGTAATGGTTGAGAGGCCGTAGATCGAGGACCGGTCGCCATCCCCCGGTTTCCTTGGACACCAAAAACATCCTGGTGTAAAACCCCGGATCCGTTGCCGGATCTTTCACCTCTACTACCGCCGCTTTGGCGAGGAGGGAAGTTATCTCGTCCCGTATAATAGTAATTTGACGGGAGTCTCGAGGTAACGGGGTCACCAGTGGGGTCCCTGTCAGCGGAGGTGAACGGTTTGGAGCGCCCCATTCCATTTGATAACCTTCCGCGACAATCTGCCTACTAGGCTGTCTGCGCTGTATCGATTCCACCAAGAGGTGAAGTGCGCGAGACGGCCTCTGACCGGCAGTTCCGGGCGCCGACACGGAAGTGTCGAGTCCGGTGGGGCCCCCCCCCCAAAACTCGTGCTGAGCTTGAGGTTGGTGTCCTGGGCAGTGAGGGAGCGCACACTGACATGTCAGGTGCGCTTCCCACCCTTACCAGCGGGCTTAGAAGGGTTGTGAGACCCTTTCTTGCCCTTCCCCTTGCCACGGTAGCCTCTTCTGGCTTTCTTGGGCTTCGAAGAGCCGGAGAAAGGATCAGCGGGCTTGGAAACGCTGGCTTTGCGTTTTCCCTTAGCAAGGGTCTGGTGTTGTTTGACCATGGACTCAATATGACCCTCAGCAGCGTAAGCTTTGAGTCCATCGGAGAACAGCTCTTCATTACTGAGAGGTAAGTTGATGAGGTTCTGCGCATGGTCTCTCGAGCCCAGTCGAGACTCAGCCAGGAAGAGTCTCTGTCGGGCAATCTGCACTCTGGCTATCACCCTCGTCAGAAGGTCCAACCCCGTTGCAGGACCCAACTGCATACAGTGGTAGAACTCTGGGGGTGCTTGAGGAACCGATAGCGGTTCTCCAACGCCAGCCGGAAGCACCACGGGTTTCGGAATCGCTTCCGCGTCCATGGAGTGCAACTGGGACACCACGTCGTCAGCCGTACGCTGCAGGGCAGCTACGTGCGATGCGTGTGTCATGTGCAGAAGGTGGCTAACGGTTCGTAACCCGGCCCGGGCCGAACACTGCCGCCTTGAGCTCTTCCTCAACCGACCGGCGCAACGTATCGTTTGGATGTAGATCCTCCCGATGTCTCGCCATTGAAGAAGTGTTGTATGCGGAGAAGAAAATGCCACTGCGTGGCGTTTAAGTGATGTAGTGATGCTCACGAATATGAATGCTGAACAGCTCCATATGGGATAACGTCATGGCTGATGTCATGGCTCATGCCATGAAAGTGTGAATTCTTTCCCTGTGAGGAGATTTCACTACCATCATTGACAAAGCAGAAATTCATTTTTTTTTTCATCAAATTAAAATATCTACAGGTAATTTAACTCAATTATTTTGAAAGCCCATGGTCAGTATTTCTGTGAACTGTAAAAAAAAATCACTGGAGCAGACTTCAAAATAGATTTTTCGTGTATGTGTCCGTGACCCCCAAATCAATCAGATCTCATCCAAACAAGCTTAAAGCGTACAGAAGGATGGCCAACAGGAAGTTGACCACTGCTCTTTTGACATGCAAATAATTTGACACCTTTCCAATCACATGATCAACATTTCTCTGACCTGCAAAAATTATTAGAGCATACCTCAAATATTTTATTTTGTTCTGTGACCCTGACCTTTGAATCCATGTCTATCAACTTTTTCAGATCATCACTGACAGCACTGAACTTTCATAAAGATCAACGGACCGTAAGCTTAATAAAGCGCTGCGGAAGGACAACGTAAAACAATGCTACAACTAATACCGGAGGACAGACGGATGGGTTGACAGGCAGATCCATGAACTCACGATCACATTATACGACATCGTCTAATGACAATTACAGAGAGTTTGATCAAGGGAATTCAATTATTGGGGTGATCAAATGATTTAAGCAGAACACCCGCCATTAATTGCATAATCTCCTATATCAGACAATCTCAAATTTTAATGGATGAATGGACATAAATCCCTATAATATTTGCCCTCCCCTCTCTCGCGTACTCACTTTTACGAGCCGTTAGGAATGTAAATCTATACAACTCACCTTGGAAGAACTGGAATTCATCAAAATTGTCAAAAATTCTTTCCTTTACAGCTTTATTCATCTTGTCCTTGAATTCAGCCTTCTGGGCCTCATCTACACGTTTTATAAGTCTGTAAAAGAGAACAAATTAGTTCAAGCCTGCAGATTTCATGGAAGCAATAATTTCTGGTACTGTGTCGGTGAAGTTACGGAAAATCACAGAACCGAAAATTTGTTTCCCATTTGTTTTCCTGAACGAATAAGAAACACCTTGGGGATTTCAAAATTCCAGACATTTTCCATACCTTTTTCAAGACCTATGAAGTCTTTTTCCAGACTCAATGGAGGCTTCAAATCAGTTCAGGGCTCGTCAAATTTAACCAGAATCCAAATGGATTCCCGTAATTTAGTCACATGGGAATCCACGGGAATCCAATTTTATCGTCCTGGATTACAAGAATGCCAATAATGTGAGTGAGCTAATAAACATGTTGAATTATATCAATACTCTTGAGGGTTTTTTTATTTCAATTTGACAACCCGAAGAAATAATATCTTTCGGCCATAATTCAGGAGAATAAACTGAAATCGGCTTTCCTTTCTCACAAAGTGAATCCTTCTCCGCGCTCATCGGGACTTTCGGAAATTATTGAAGACGAACAGACAGACTTTATATGTGATCGTTAAAATTTAGAACCAGCATGGAGTCCGGAAAATGTGCGTGGAAATTTCACATGAATTGGAATTACTTCACCATAAACGCAATAAAAGGCAAACGAATTCATATCTACATTGTACACATGGGAAGAGATCTTGTGACTATTTCGATTGATATGAACAGTGACGGCATCAGTAATTTGCAACGAACTGCCAATATTCTTTGTTAACCGGTACTGCAGTTACGGAAGAATTGTCTCCCTTTAGCACATTACTTAATGGCAGGCTTAATTCCGTTGCGTCGAAGATAATCAAGTTTGTGTCATTTTCAAGAGGATTAAAAGTATACAATTATTTTTAATTTGACTTGATGTTACAGGAATCCACTTGGATTCGCTTATGGCGAATTTACGGGAATAATAAGAGAATCGGATTCCCGGATTCCCGTCGAAAAACGAGCCCTGCAGTTATTACATTATACATTGCCGGACAAGCCATTGTCCAGGAAGAATTTTGAGACCGTCAGGTGGAATGGATCAAAACTGGTCAAGCTCAAGATGAACAAATAACTCTTTTATTACATTCCATGATGTACATTGAGATCACTGCACCAACTTATAACAGTATTACAACTCATTAACAGTAAATCATAAATGGATAAACTTTTTTATTTGAAAATTTCATTCTATGAAAAAGAAATTAAAAGAATCAGGTTTATTGCTCTTTTTGTCATACAGACTAAAGGCAGAATGGAAAAAAAACACAAAGACAAATGAAAAGATAGTGCCACGGCACTGTAGCTCATCTGGCTGTAACTGGAGAAAGTAGCTGTGAGAATTTTTTACTAAAGAACTGCAATAGATGAGTTTCTAACTTGTGTTGTCTCCCCTGAACACTAAATGATCCATGCAGTAATTTCCTGAGATTTCATGATAACAAAGTTTCATGGGAAATTCAAGATGCGGCCATATTGGATTTTCAAAATGGACTAAAAAAGGTATCTTGCACAACTGGACCACAAGGAGAGTCTGTGACAAAGATCCAAACAGTAATTTCCTGAGAATTCACGATAACAAAATTTCATGGGAAAATTCAAGATGGCCGCCTGGTGGCCATATTGGATTTGCGAATCGGACCAGAAAAGCTATCTTGCACAACTTGACCCCAAGGGGAACCCGTGTACCAAATTTGAGAAAGATGCAGTACTTCCCGAGAAATCACGATAACGGAGTTTCATAGGGAAATCGAAGATGGCCGCCTGGTGTCCATTTTGGATTTTCGAATCAGAGCAGAAAAGGTATATTGCACAACTAGACTCCAAGAGGAACCTGTGTACCAAATTTGAGAAAGATCCATGCAGTAGTTCCTGAGAAATCACGATAACAAAGTTTCATGGGAAAATCTAAGATGGCCGCCTGGTGGCCATATTGGATATTCAAATTGGACTAAAGTACACATGTTGTACAACAAGACCCAAAGGGAAACTGGTGTACCAAATTTGAGAAAGATCCATTAAGTAGTTACCGAAAAAAAATAATGACAAGATTTCACTGGCAAATTCAAGATGGCCACCATGGCAGCCATATTTAAAATCGTATCGACACTGCATGAACAAATTCTGGTGTACTCATTGGGGGGAACATGCATGCCAAGTTTCAGCTTAATTGAATTGAATTGAAATTTATTCACCAAAATATACATCAAAGTAATGGATACCAATGGCTGAAATGCTGAGTTGTTTTTTTAAAAATATATGTGAGTAATAATTAGCCAGAGAATACAATTTGGCGGGAATAAAACCCAAAAGGGCTTGTTCTATCCCAATAACGTCTTAAATGACATCGGTAGAAATATGAGAAAAACATATGACTGAAGAATAAAAGATTTCACGCACTGAGAGAAATGGACCAGTTGTTACAATACATCAGTTCGTAATGAAATAGGATTTGAGTTTTGATTTAAAAAGTGATGTTGATTGAATGCCTTTCATTGATGGGGGCAGTTTGTTCTACTCTCGAGGTCCTGTAACTTTGAGGGTGTAAAATGATAAATTGGATCGATAGATGGGTCTATATAGGTTAAGCAGGTTTCCCCTGGTCCGATAATAATGAAGACTAGATTGCTTAGTAAAATAGGACTGGAAAATTTGTGGCAGTATTTCGGGATGGTGAAAAAATTTGTGAGTCATAATAAGGCATGAGTAAAGATTTAATTTCTGTAGCTGTAAAATTTTTAAATCAGTAAACAGAGGCGAAGTGTGGTCTAGCTTTCTAGATAATGTTATCACTCTAAGCGCACGTTTTTGGAGAGTTATCAATGGCTGTAGGTGAGTTATGTAGGTATTTCCCCATAGAACATTACAGTAATTGAATAGGGGAAGATCATCGAATAATATAAAACGTACAGTGTTTTTTTATTCAAAGCGCGTTTTATGTGGTTTATTATCCCTAAGTTTCTGGACACTTTATTACCAATATAGTGTATATGAGTCTTCCAGTTTAGTTGATCATTAAGAAAAATACCCAGAAAGGCCAAGCGGTTTCAGGGAAGAAGATGTTTACGGGTTCAGGGAAGAAGATGTATACGGACGACGCACGATGGACAATCAGGCCATGACATAAGCCCATCGGGCCTTCGGCCCAGATGAGCTAAAAAAACAAAGACAAAAAAAAAATTAAATTAAATGTCAGAAAAGTGTTCTAGTTCTGGAAATCTTGATTGGAGAATACCTCAAATTAATTTCATAATAATTGTTCATCTTTATATCATTTGAACAAGTTAAAAAAATATTAGAACTGATAAGAGAACAAAGCTAGAAAAAAAATATCAAGGGAGACAACTTTTGTACAAGTGCTGTAGAAGTATTGAGCGGAGTTATCCCCCTTTGAAACGTTGCCCCTGGAAACGGTAAACCACACAATTTGCGCGCTGCTTGGAGGAGATATTTTGTGAAAATTATCGTTACCAGTAAAGATTACAATTACCAACACCAGTTTTATCAGACTGTAGTAACTTACGAAGTGAATGACAGGTACACGATTCACACAAACGGACGAACCCACGAGGAGACTGGTGTCATCAAATACAATACCAGAAGTTAGACTGGCCGCCGTCGTCTAATAACGTTGGGCCGATTGCGGGTCATGCGCAGTGGATGGGTACTAGTCTATAATAGAAGTCAACTTCTTCACATGCGCAGTAACTAACTCTAAAAAAGTGCTGACGTAATACGCATTTTACGAAACCAGTTTATGTGTATTTTGAGCAAGTCCATCCATTCGCGATGGCCACGACATCCACATTTCCAGAGATTTTGATTTTCGACAAAAATAAATCTCTCAAGCAAGACAAGCGCCCGGAGACGTCAGTGAAATTTTGGATTGCATGAATTATGGATGGATGCTATTTTTCCCCGACCCCAAGAAAGAATGTTTTCCCAACCGCGTGGGAACGCTGTTTAATGATTTTGGGTAGAAGGGACCGGGTTATATTTGTCATTGTCGAAAAACAGAAACAAAAAAACTCAGAAACTGGATGGATGTTGCTGAAGATTTTTGTGCTTGATATCATCTCCATTGTGCATGTAGTTTATGAATGGACAGGTGCTGCAGTGTACTTCCCCCTCTGCTTCCTGCTGTCAGAAGAAAAAGGCCGATATGGTCTCGCTTGAAACTTAAGTGGCCGTTCAGTGCCAACTTCCATGTGGGTGGAAGATGACAATATTATGGTGCTACAGTGTAAAATATGTGGTGATAATTACAAGTGAATTACAATTGTACGTCCCAAATCATTATGCCAACTGGTATCTCACAGCGGAGTTCAAGAGGCTAAACACTGTGCTCTAGTTTACCGAAATTTGACGTAATTGCTCCAGATATATTGCCGAAAATCCGTTATGCTTGAAAATTTAGACCGCAGAACTGCCATAACATTAAATTATCATTTCCGCTCATACCATCTATGTGTTCAAACAATGTGGTACAAGCAGCAACTTACTCCCATAATTTTGTTTTCGAGAAGAGTGATGGCGAACAATGAAAGCAAAAACAAAAGTAGCGAAATGTCCTAACTGTCACTGTTAGAGTAATTTGCCCTAGGCTACTATGATGAACCAGTTCGGTGAAAAACAATCCCAACCATCTTCTCATTGATGTGAACCCATCTCATGTTTGAAGTCGATCGGTTGAATTGTTTTTGAGGTATTGTGTTCACGGTTGAGACAGACATCATTTCCAAGCCCCTCTCTCACTTACGTGGTGGGGGACAAAGTTTTTGTTTGTGGTAACCCGACCAACTTAAAAATATTGCTCCAACTCGATTGGTGACTTTTTTTTCCTATTCTCTCGAAGCTCTACACGAAAATGTAAAAAAAAGATAGTCCCACGGCACTGTAGCTCATCTGGATGTAACTGGAGAAAGCAGCTGTAAGAAATTTTTACTAAAGAACTGCGATATAGATGAGTTTCTAACTTGTGTTGTCCCCCCCTGAACACTAAATGATCCATGCAGTAATTTCCTGAGATTTCATGATAACAAAGTTTCATGGGGAATTCAAGATGCGGCCATATTGGATTTACGAAATGGACCAAAAAAGGTATCTTGCACAGCTGGACCACAAGGGGAACCTGTGTACCCAATTTGACAAAGATCCATGCAGTAGTTTCCTGAGAATTCATAACAAAATTTCATGGGGAAATCCAAGATGGCTGCCTGGTGGCCATATTGGATTTTCGAAACAGATCACAAAAGTTATCTTGTACAACCAGACCCCAAGGGGAACCTGTGTACCAAATTTGAGAAAGATCCATGCAGTACTTCCTGAGAAATTACGATAACAAAGTTTCATAGGGAAATACAAGATGGCCGCCTGGTGGCCATATTGGATTTCGAATTGAACCAGGAAAGGTATCTTGCACAACTAGACCCCAAGGGGAACCTGTGTACCAAATTTGAGAAGGACCCATGCAGTACTTCCTGAGAAATCACGATGACAATGTTTCATAGGGAAATCCAAGATGGCCGCTTGGTGGCCATATTGGATTTTCGAATTGAACCAGGAAAGGTATCTTGTACAACTAGACCCCAAGGGGAACCTGTGTACCAAATTTGATTAGGATCCATGCAGTAGTTCCTGAGAAATCGCGATAACAAAGTTTGCTGGGGAAATCCAAGATGGCCGCCTGGTGGCCATATTGGATATTCAAAATGGACTAAAGTTCACATGTTGTACAACTAGATCCAAACCGGTGTACCAAATTTGAGAAAGATCCATGAAGTAGTTACCGAAAAATAATGATGACAAGATTCCACTGGAAAATTCAAGATGGCCGCCATATTTAAAATCGTATCGACACCGCATGAACAAATTCTGGTGTACTCATTGGGGGGAACATGCATTCCAAGCGGTTTCAGAGAAGAAGATGTTTACGCACGACGGACAATCAGGCCAGGACATTAGCCCATTGGGCCGCAAAATGAGAAATTTCCAGTTATTTCCCAATTTTTAGGCCACACTGATGATTGACATCTGACCTTGACCTGCATTTGGTATGCGACACCTCATCCCCCCCCCCCAAAGTATCCACTCACCAAAAATTGGAACTGGATAGAAAACTGTCAATGATTTCCTGATTTTTAGGCCACTGTGACCTTTGACCTCGACCTCAATTTTGATATGCCACACATCGTCTTCACCTAGTGTACCCCACTCACCAAAAATTGCAACTGTGGATACACTGAACATGAACGTTTCAGGGATTTCCCCATTTCTTAAGCAAGTGATCTTTGACCTCTGACCTCGACCTCTATTTTGGTATGTGACACATCGTCTCCCCATATGGTATCCACTCATCAAAAATAGGAACTATAGATAGAGAACTGTTCCAGATATGAAACCAGAAACGCAGTCGGTCAGTTTTCTGACGTTCAAGTGGAATAACTTTGGAGAAAACATCGGATCGGGTCAAATAGGTCACATGCGCATCTTCATATGGTGATGATAATATGTGGCAAATTTGGAAAGAATCCAGCAAAAACTCTTTGCTGTGTTCACAAGAAAGTTAACGGACGTCTCCATCGGATCGGGTCAAATAGGTCGCATGTGCATCTCCATATGGTGATGATAATATGTGGCAAATTTGGAAAGAATTCAGCAAAAACTCTTTGCTGTGCTGTGTTCACAAGAAAGTTAACAAACGGACGTCTCCATCGGATCAGGTCAAATAGGTTGCATGCACATCTCCATATATGGTGATAATATCTGGCAAATTTGGAAAGAATTCAGCAAAAACTCTTTGCTGTGCTGTGTTCACAAGAGAAGTTAACGAACGGATGGACGGATGATACCACCAAATTTGACATGCGTATAATAAAAACTTTTTTCAATCAACTGACCCAATCTCACTGTCTGTTACCCCAAACAAAACAACTTTTTAATTTAGGCCTCAGCATGAGATACACGAGGCAGCACCTAAAAGGTGCAACAACCCCTCAGCCAGACAGTTTTAGTCAGTGTATATTGGTACACAATGAATGGAAAATACATATGTAAAAGCCTGAAAGATTTGGTTGAATGCAGAAGATGCTTAAATAGCAGTGGCTTGTAAAAGAATAAAATATGATAAATTCAGTGTGGGATGTTGGATGCATTGGAGGACTGTAATAAATAATTTGACATATTGTGTGTGAAAAATGTGGCGCAAGAACAAAAGTATTCTGAACAAAAACTAAAGGCTTCAAGCCATTCTGGCTTTAAACCCTAATAATAATCAGAACAATAATAAGTCTTTCAATTTTCATTGGAAGCCTAGTAATATGGAGTTTTTGATAGCAAAAACTGTATGAATCCCTGTGTACCTGTTGATTGTATGACTCTTCTCATCTGTGATAAAAGGATTCCGAGGATGAGGATGGATGGATGGCAATCCAAACAGCCTTGTGATAAGAATAATATCTGTCATGGAGACCAAATTGTATATCAACCAACAATCCTGAACACCAAATTTGAATACTCTAGAAGCAACGGTTTGGCTTCTAGACCGGTCACAAGAATTGTTGATGACCGACGACCGGACGGACGTACATGCACCCAACAATTTGAAGTCCCTAGCTGAGATTGGTTGGCTTCTATTGCATTCACATCGCCATATGGACATTTTGCGTTACATTGCCATGGAAACAACAAAAATCATCACAATGTGCCCAACTTTGGTAGGCTTGTGGTTGACCACCCAACAATGCTACATAGCAAATTTGAAATCTCTGGCTACAACGATTAGGCTTTTATTGCGTTCACATCGTCATATGGACATTTTGCGAGATGTTGCCATGGAAACCACAAAAATCATCGCTATGTACCCAAATTCAATAGGCTTGTGGTTGACTACCCAACAATCCTGCATGCCAAATTTGAAACTGAAACTGTTTGGCTTTTATTGTATTCACATCGCCATATGGACATTCCTGTGCATCAAATTTGAAGTCTCTAGATGAAACGTTCTGGCTTCTAGACCGGTCACAAGAATTGTCAGGGGGGGTAAAAACTGACACAGAAAAAAAGGTGAATCAGCATCAATAGGATATGCTGCTTCCACATTTGATTGCCACAGGTGAGTTCATGGCATCAGATGGCAATTCTGAGGTTTGGGTGCAGCACATCAAATTTACATGCAACAACGATGTATTCAATAAGACTGGCGTCCCTATAAAATCTCTGGATTACTCCCTGTACATTTAATACACATTGTACATAAAGACTGCTTACTCTCCCACATATTTTTTGATATATGTTCTGTAGTCTTTTTTTGAAAAGCCCGTCTCGATGAGTCTGTTGGCTAAAACGATATTACAGCCAGAGCTTGACCCAGCGTCACACTGTTCTTGCTCTTCATCTGCCGAAGGGTTTGCTCCCATTTTGGAGTCATCTACTTGGTTAGACTCTGTAACCAGCTGCAAATGAAAATACATTGTTATTAGCTATATACACTCAGCTTAAAAGCAGTGAGTAACATGTTTTTATAATACCAGACATAATATCCCGACTTAGGAATGGTAGCAAGTCTACCAAAGAGCTCGCCTGACCATATGAATACAGCACCTGTAACGATTGTCATAAGATGAAATCAAAGCATATTTGCCATTTAATTAGGTACATGTAAATAAGACCTACAGTACACCAATAAAATGAGCACTAAAGATGCGAAGACGATGCGCAGACGATGCTGAAACGATATGCGCACGATCTCCGCACGATGCGCAAACGATCTCCGCACGATGCGGCACCATGTGAATAACGTGCGGAGTTCCCTCGAAGATCATGCGGGCATTTACTAAACCAGAGGCTAGACTGCCACTTCGCATGATGCGCAAAGAATGCGTACAATTTATCATTGTCGTTAATTCGTAATTCCATCTACAAGCTGTGTGTTCTTTATAATATTTCTCAATAATCTTTCAGTCAGACACGAGATTTGTGTCTGAATCATAATTATTTTATCATTTTACCACCTCCTTCGCCCTCTTCGGTCCTCGAGAAACTTTCAAACCAAGTCGCAATAAAAAGGTGCGAAAACGTGTCCCGGTGGCGATAGGTTTTATTGTAGCATGAACCGAATGTGCTGATTGAGAGTATTATTCATAGATGAACCTAAATTGAAAGAATGATACTCGTAGTCCATATGATAGCATCGAATTTAACGTTAGACAGCCAGAATCTAATGCCGAAGTCTTTCGCGCCATCTTGTTTACTACAAAAACACAGCCAATGAAAACACGGGATCCCCGGAACCCCGCCCACTGTAAACAAATTAATGGGTCACAGAAATGAGATAAACCAGCTCCATAAAAATAAAACGTGTCTGATAACACAACAATAAAAGGTTGTATAATCCCGTGTAAATGACACGACGAAACAGGAGAATTACTTTGCCGATTCTCGTTGTCAGACAATGGGTTTAGAAAAGAATAAACACGACATACAAGTGCCAAAGAAAACCAGCACGTGATCGCGGGAGAAGTCATTTGTTTCCAGTTTCTAAAGAATGTGTGAAATTTACACCCGAGTGTCATTGATGAAATATAAAAGCGGCTTCCCTGTCGGGATAAATATCAGAAGGATTAAACAGATTACTCAATTTATTGCAGAAATTAGATGAAATACTGGGACTGAATATTTACGTGTGTGTGAGACACAAACAATGTTCTAGATTTATACTGTCGACGAATAGGATTTGGGTACCATATTCAGTCTCTGTGTTTACTGATTATATGTACCAATAGTAACTTTTGCTACGGCCCTTACAATTGCAAGATTTCCTTGTGGCATGTGCATAATTACAGAGCCACTTCACACAGAATAAAAATATTTTAAATTTTGATTTTCATTAGAGGTAAATCCAACGTGTCTGTCAGTTTCTTCTGTCTTCTTCTTCTCCACTTTTCTTTTCCCTCTGTTAACTTTTGAGCACTTATATCAATCAACTTCATATTTTTGGTGCATATTGCTCCTGTCTAGGGGAAGATACCTGCTATTTTTCAGCTCTGCCCGAAACTGGGAACTGGGGTTTTATCCACAATTTCCCTTATGTTAATTTTCCTTTTGTTCAATCTTTTTTGTTGGATAACTTCAGAATGCCTTCATCAATCAATTTAAAATTTGTTATGCATATTGCTCGTGTCAAGGGGGAAAAAAACGTATTGTTTTTCAGCTCTGTCCCAACTTGATACTTGTATTTTCTCTAAAATTTTCTAAAATGCACATCTTCCATTTGGACCTATGTTAAAGTGCCTGACTCTGTTTGGGTACCACATTTTCATTTGCATTAACAGCACATCAGTAATTGGTTCACAGCCTTGTCTCAGAAAGGTCACTGCTGGGGTTCAAAATAGTGGCTGGCCAATGACCTCTGAAACCATAAGTTGTATCAAAAGTACATTCAGTGCCTGGTTCACGGCCATGCCATTCACAATATGGTGATTTAACAACTGAATTTCACAGAGAGAGTGACCTTGCAGATTTTGAAACCACGGACATATATATATTAATTCAAGAATATCTCAGTGCCATTTCCAGGAGCTACAGGTAAAAGGTGAAAAGATCATGTGATTGTTTTTTTTGTTTGTTTTTTTTTTTAGCTTTTTTTTGCGCCGATTCTGTAAGATGTTCATGTATATATACATTTCTTCAACAACTGAATTTCACAGAGAGAGTGACCTTGCAGATTTTAAAACCACTGACATATATATATTAATTAAGAATATCTCCGTGCCATTTCCAGGAGCTACAGGTAAAAGGTGAAGATCATGTGATTGTTGTTTTTTGTTTTTTTTCTTAAGCTTTTTTTGGTGCCGATTCTTAAAGATGTTCATGTATATATACATTTCTTCAACAACTGAATTTCACAGAGAGAGTGACCTTGCAGATTTTAAAACCACCGACATATATATATTAACTCAAGAATATCTCCGTGCCATTTCCAGGAGCTACAGGTAAAAGGTGATCATGTGATTGTTTTGGGTTTTTTTAGCTTTTTTTGTGTCGATCCACCAGGGGGAAAGTTGAAATTTCATATCCCGACAATAATTCCTGCAACACCAAAACACCCATTATTTCTTTTCTCATGTAAACATCGGTAGCCCCATTTGCTCAAATTTGACAGCAGCTCAGCTCCATAGTAAAGACGTCTCACAATATTATTTAGTGTATTCTACGCAGAGATATACTAACACTCTGAAATAATTAGATTGAAATTCAATCTGGATTGAAAATAATCAAATCAATCTGAGATTGAAATTTCCAATCTATTTAGATGGAATACATGTATTCAATCGGAAAGATTTTGTTATGATTATATAATTCCCCTTATATCTGTTTTCTCTTCACGCCGTGCATCATAATTGTTCGTTCATGTTTAGTGTATTGTATTGTTTAATGTAGTTCAATGTGGGAGACGCAGTTATAAGCTCGTCTTAATGCGCTCCCACTTGCAAAAAAATGCAATAAAGCATCGTTTAAACCAAAGATTTCTCACGGATTCCAATATATTGAATTTTCAATCTAATTATTTTTGAGAGTAAAACAGTCGTGTGCACTCAGAGGAATATCACAATTGTGTTTATCACCTCTTAGGACCAGATCACCATGAAGATATGCGGTTTTGCCCCACATATCGAGCTCTAAAAGCTCATCATAGCCGTTAAGCTCGGTCAATATTTGGATGGGTGACCGGGTGCTGTACTGGCTGGGCTGATCAGTGTCCAGGGTAATAGGAACTGTGAGCACTCTCGTGTTCTGGCACAAGGAGGCACCGTCGTGATATGACTGAAACAAGGTTGAAAACGATGTTAAACCCTACTACTCACCCACTCCAAGACTGGGAACACTAGGTCTAGACACAAGCGATTTCATCTCCACTGACTAATGAACCCTTATAGGTATACGAAGTATCATCTAGAAACTGGATAATATTGGTAAGACTCCCCAATGATATTTTTCAGTACCGTGCCGGTATATGGCATGATTCTCAAATTGAAAATCTACATTTGATTGAAGGGATAGGTTCCAAAATTTTACAAGTTTATCCAATCAAGAATCAACCTTATTTTAAAATATTGGCAGTCAGCAAAATATTCTGAACATTTTAAAATGTTTAGAATTTTTTTCTTATACTCAAAATAAATAAAGCGACTACTGCAATACGATACATAGTGTATTCTCTTAGCTTTCAAAGACAACTGTCTTCATCCTCATACAGTTGTCTTTGAAAGCTATGTATCGTATTGCAGTAGTCGCTTTATTTATTTTGAGTTTAGTTAAACCGCTCCACACTGGGATTTTTTCTTATAATAATAAATGTCTGTAATAGATCTGTGTAATGAATAATTGTGGTAAATGCCCATCAACAATATTTAAGCAAAAATTAGGTTTTCATAAACATTGAATCCCTGCTCATATATGATTTTTTTTTTATATTGACTATATGAGAACATCAGAATGCCAAAAAATGTCCAGTGGAATATCAGTGATATTATTTTCTTACGGTATTGCAAAGTATCAACCAAATGCCAGTCCTGGAATCGTTTTTAGCCAGTTATAGTCCGGTTAGCAGAAAACTTGTGCACGTGAACCAAGGTAGTAAATGACTACTCCCTTCCTTGCAGCCAGGAACTAGGTCACCACTGGATTTCCCAGTTTAGCATTTCTCACACCATATTTCCCCGTTCTGAAGTAGCTTGAATTATTTTCTGTCCCTTTATGTGTATCAATAATGTGCAGCATTCATTCATTAAACGGAAAGAGAGGAAGATATTTTGTTCTCATATTTTCGAGTGTCACTATAACTCATTCAAGCCGACTCATCGTTGTTGTTGATTCACTGACATGCTTTGCCCATCCTAACTCTGAACTACGTCAAACTGTGTACGGTAGAACGATCTCTCTTTTGAAGTTCTAGATTTCTTGACTTTATTCCCTCCATGTAACTGTAGATATACAATGTATTTATTGCATTGTTGACACTTTCGATTGTATGCTTTTCTCTATTGCCGGAAAACAGACTTGGTTATTTAGCGCACGATGCCCGCATGATGCGAACGAGAGCTGGACTCACGCCAGCTTCACTGCAGGAACAAGCTTTTCATGCTCGCGCACGATGCGAGGACCGTTCGCGCACGATGCGAAGATCGTTAGCGCACGATACGAAGATCGTTTGCGCACGATACGAAGATCGTTTGCGCACGATACGAAGATCGTTTGCGCACGATGCGAAGAGGATGTAGTGGTCATTTTATTGGTGTACTGTAATTCAATATTCTCAGAATTTAATCATTTGTAATATCCCCTTCACAACTCCTAAAAACTTGAAATTGTTCTAATCAAAACCCCTCGGCTTTCCCCAAATGATTGAGACCCGTGTGTAGTGTGAATTGGGGAAGAGATAGTACTATGTGGGATGATCAAGGTAAAGGTAATTTACAATTGCAGAGTATGGATGTATCAACAGATCAGTGTATGGAGTATAGAACTAAGCATGCTAAATATTACAGTTCTGCAGATATAGTTGGTTATATTCAAGCAAAAAGGACAGAAATAGAAATGAACATATCTGTAAAGGGTCATAATTCTGTAACATATGGGCCGAGGGGAGCCACTTTCGATAGTCATCGGACTTCGCACTAGATAAACATGAGATTGATCTAATCAAAACCCCTCGGCTTTCCCCAAGTGACTGAGACCCATGTGTAGTGTGAATTGGGGAAGAGATAGTTCTATGTGGGATGATCAAGATATACCGGTAGTTGGTTACATTCAGGCATATAGGACAGAAACAGAAAAATTATATATCTGTAAAGGGGCATAACTCTGTAAAATATGGGTCGAGGGGAGCCACTTTCGATAGGCGTCTGACTTAGCACTCTGTAAAATAAGAACGGAGAGGAATAAGCTGTACCGAACACGGATCTGCAGCTATAACTTGTACTTTCAGCTACAGATAACAAAATCGGAGATTATTATATCCAAAAGGGGCATAACTCCATAAGCCGAGGCGACTAATCCTTTGTTGGCTTGTAGAATACAACAATATAAATAAGTTTCCAAACACAGGAAATTGTATGCCCCCCCTTCCGCTTTAATCCGACACTGCCCCGCCATTGTTCTGTTGTTTATTGGTTGGTGGAGGCCTAATTTGGATAATTATAAAAATTCTGTTTCTGTCACTTTTTTTGCCATGCCTCACATAATACATATTCCAAGTATCAGCCAACAAGTGATAATACGATGTTTCGATGCAAGATGGTCGCCAGGGCTTTCGCCAAATCCGAAAATGTGACCTGGTTATGAGACCTACATTCCTTGGGAGTATATTGTGGTGAAATTATGAAGCGATCAGTGAACTTTGAATTTTGCACCCAATTCACTCTTTTTGGGGCAACTTCATACTTTAACTTCAGGACCTATGTTGTCTGCTTTGGAATGTAGGATAACATATAATATAGCCATTTTTCTGGTCCAAATCGGTTATGGACGGAGATCCAGCCTGGACAAATGAATATATCCCATTCAAAATATAACCGAATTTAACTTCAGGACCTATGTTGTCTGCTTTGGAATGTAGGATAACATATAATATAGCCATTTTTCTGGTCCAAATCGGTTATGGACTGAGATCCAGACTGGACAAATGAATATATCCCATTCACTGTATTTTTGATAAACAAAGGGCCATAACTCTTGAAAATATAACCGAAAGCAGAGAAACTTCACGCTGCACACCAATGGGTCACTGACCACATATCATGCAAATTTCATACTTGTCCATACAATATTAACCGAGATCCAGCCCTACAAGTCTCAAAGATTTGGGCCATAACTGTTGAAAATATACGCGAAATGTGGAGAAACTTTACGCTGCACAACTACAGGGCACTGACCACATATCCTGCAAATTTCATAATTGTCCATACAATATTAACCGAGATCCAGCCCGGACAAGTCCCAATTCACACAAATTTGAAGAAAAAAGGGCCATAACTCTTGAAAATATACGCGAAACGCGGAGAAACTTCACGCTGCACAACTACAGGGCACTGACAACATATCCTGCAAATTTCATAATTGTCCATACAATATTAACCGAGATCCAGCCCGGACAAGTCCCAATTCACGAAGAATTCAGGAACAAAGGGCCATAAGTCTTGAAAATATAAGCGAAACGATCCAGCCTGGACAAATGAATATATCCCATTCACTGTATTTTTGATAAACAAAGGGCCATAACTCTTGAAAATATAACCGAAAGCAGAGAAACTTCACGCTGCACACCAATGGGTCACTGACCACATATCATGCAAATTTCATACTTGTCCATACAATATTAACCGAGATCCAGCCCTACAAGTCTCAAAGATTTGAAGAAAAAAGGGCCATAACTGTTGAAAATATACGCGAAATGTGGAGAAACTTCACGCTGCACAACTACAGGGCACTGACCACATATCCTGCAAATTTCATAATTGTCCATACAATATTAATCGAGATCCAGCCCGGACAAGTCCCAATTCACACAAATTTGAAGAAAAAAGGGCCATAACTCTTGAAAATATATGCGAAACGCGGAGAAACTTCACGCTGCACAACTACAGGGCACTGACAACATATCCTGCAAATTTCATAATTGTCCATACAATATTAACCGAGATCCAGCCCGGACAAGTCCCAATTCACGAAGAATTCAGGAACAAAGGGCCATAACTCTTGAAAATATAAGCGAAACGTGAAGAAACTTTACGCTGCACAACTGTGGGGCACTGACCACATATCATGCAAATTTCATACTTGTCCATACAATATTAACCAAGATCCAGCCCGGACAAGTCCCATTCACAGAGATTTCAGAAAAAGGGCCATAACTCTTGAAAATTATACCGGAACTCGGAAAACACTCAACGCTGCACATCTACGAGGCACTAGCCACATTCCATGCAAGTTTCAGTCCTGTCCATCAAATATTAACCGAGATATTGCTCGGACAAGAAATTCGGACGGACAGACGGACAGACGGACAGACGGACAGACAGACAGACAGACGGACAGACGGACGGACGGACAAAGCGATCGCTATATGCCCCCCCTCTAGTTAGAGGGGGGCATAAATATAGTAGCTATACCGAACACAATTCTGCAGATATAGTTGGTTACATTCAGGCATATAGGACAGAAATATAAATTAATATATAAGTAAAGGGGCATAACTCTGTAAAGTATGGGCCGAGTGGAGCCACTTTCGATAGGCATCGGACTTAGCACTACTGTAAAATAAGAACTAAGACGAATAAGCTGTATCGAACATGGATCTGCAGATATAACTTGTACATTCAACTACAGATAACAAAATCGAACACTATTACATCCGAAAGGGGCATAACTCCATAAGCTGAGCCGAGCAATCCTTTGTTGGCTTGTAGAATACAGCAATATAAATAAGTTCCCAAAATATAGTAGCTATACCAAACACAGTTCTGCAGATATAGTTGGTTACATTCAGGCATATAGGACAGAAATAGAACTTAATATATCTGTAAAGGGGCATGACTGTAAAATATGGGCCGAGGGGAGCCACTTTCGATAGGCGTCGGAGTCAGCACTCTGTGAAATAAGAACCGAGACGAATAACATGTACCGAACACGGATCTGCAGATATAACTTGTACATTCAACTACAGATAACAAAATCGAAGATTATTACATTCAAAAGGGGCATAACTCCATAAGCTGAGCCGAGCAATCCTTTGTTGGCTTGTAGAATACAAGAATATAAACATGAATTGCAGGCAAGCACCTAAAAGGTGCGTGGACCCCTCAGCCTGGTTTTTTTTAGTCAAGTAAGATCAGGGCTGCATCTAGAGCCAATTTAGTTTCGGAAAACTTATGGGCGCCCAACACTCAAATGGTACAAAAAACGAAAGTGTTGTTGTTGTTCAATTTGAAAGGATTTCTGAAGGAAATACTCCTAGAAAAAGCTTCTGGGAGCCTCAATATTGATCCGATTGCATAGCTCGGTATTGAATTTCATGTTAATAAACCTCTGTTTTGTGATTGATCACAGGCTCTCTGCGCCGAAATTCACTTAAAAAATTGGGCCCTCAATAATGAATTACGAAAAGGAACTGGGAGTTTGGGATCGGAACATGCAAAAAAATCCCTGGATACCGTATATAACAGACTTCGGTTTCACGTGAGTGGTGTGCTGGGATTACAGCATGCAAGAAAGTGTAGCTTTATCAGTGGCAATTTATACATTGCACAAGTGTGATAACATGTAAACACACTGATTGACACAGGCCCACCCTTATCATTATTTGGAGGGGGGGGGGGGGCGCATAAGCTCCAGGTATCTGCAAACTGGCTCAAAATTGCCCAGAGTCAGGCTAAAATGGGCTCTCCTAATCACTCGTTTTAAATAATTTCCAACGTACAGTAACATGTTTGGTGACAAAAACTGAAGCATTATGTTGTACCAGTTAAACGTGTGGACACAAATATGGTTCATGCAAAAGTTTTAGGATAAATCATATGATGTAGAATAGAATGATTTAATAGCAAAATGAAAGAAAAATGTTGTCCTTCATTCAATGAGAATCTTGAATGGACCAGGCTTTCTTGTATCAGGGAACCTTTAAAATTCACAATGAAACATGCAACCAAGGGTTCCCGATGGGCATAGATAACAGTGCAAAAGCTGAGCCATCAATAAATAATAAAATAAAAAAAATAAAAAATCATGAAATCATCATAGCCATCTGAAAATCTAATCATTTCATCAGTCAACATTCAGGAAGCTCTCACCAAAGTTTGGTCAGGCCTGACTTCATAGATCTGCAGATATTCAGCGGACAAGAACATGTTGACGGACGGACGCTAGGACGGACGTACGTACATGGCAACGACAAGACCCCACAGCCCTATGGGCTGAGGGGTAATAAGTTTCCAAAATATAGTAGCTATACCAAACACAATTCTGCAGATATAGTTGGTTACATTCAGGCATATAGGACAGAAACAGAAATTCATATATCTGTAAAGGGGCAGAACTCTGTAAAATATGGGCCGAGGGGGGCCACTTTCGATAGGTGTCTGACTCAGCACTAGATAAATAAGTGTTGAAAATTTCGTGGTTGTGTCTCAAGCGGTTTTGCCTAAAATGCGGTAACGGACGTACGGACATGGCAACGACAATACCCCGAGGCCAAAATGGCCGAGGGGTAAAAAAAAATGTTAAAATCTGGTAGTTGTTTCTCCAATGGTTTTGCTTAAAATGCAGCAATGGTCGGACATACATGGCGACGACAATACCCGAGGCCAAAATGGCCGAGGGGTTAAAACGAGAGATCCTGAAGGATCTTGGCGCCCACCATTGTCCGATAATTGTAAGCTAATGACTAGAGGATATTTTTGTCCATTGTTACTAAGAACAATCGATTGATTTGTAATTTTGTTTACAGAATTTCGATTCCTGAGCGAAAAAGATTGGAAAAGGGAGACTGAAAAACACCAAGATATAATCTAAGTTTCAGGAGTTCCAAGATTTCTAGAAACTGTACTTATGTCGGTTGTTATAATACAAGAGAAATGAGCAAAGTTAGTCTGAAAGTGAATGTACATGTACGGAGGATCCTTCACCTTTGTTTTGTAGTATATTAATTTTTTTATTTCTTTGGCCGTGTCATCATTGGGTACTGGAAGCGAGGACCAATCTCTTTGACACTTTGGCATGAGCTAGGAAACATACTCAAGATTTGATAATTAGGAACAAATGCTAATTCTGTTCTGTTTACTGGGCTAGTTTGAGATGTCTTTAAAGATACCATGCTCGAAAATAGATGGCCGCCTTGTGACCATATTGGATTTTCGATTCGGACCGAAAAAGGTATCTTGCACAACTAGACCATAAAAGGAACCTGTGTACCAAATTTGAGAAAGATCCATGCAGTAGTTCCTGATTGATTGATTGATTTTGATTGATTGTTTATTCACCATATACAAATAATATATATATATGTACAAGTAGGGTATAGATACATAGAAATATGGCGGGAATAAAACCCCAGAGGGCTTGTTAAATCCCAGATAATTAATAATAATAATAGATTAGCATGAGACGCTGGGTGCGTTCACAAATATATAAATGTACAATACATGGTGAATATACCATGGAGCCTTGTTTAGAGAATTATAGTTCCATAAGATATATATAGTGGGGCTCAGCATATATGCATATAGATAAACAAAACTTTTTTGTATAAAATAGGTTTGTCTCGTGTCCCTTGTGATGGCCTGAGATGAGTTAACTCCAAGATTTACAATTTGAATATAATTAGAAAGTACATCCTTCAGTACACTGATTCACATACATGTTAATTGATGAGGTGTGATTTCAGTCGAGACTTAAATAGTGATTGTGACAGACATGATTTTAGGTAGTTAGGTAAAGCGTTCCAGATTCGTGGTGCTTTCGACTTTGTGCAATAAAATGATAGATTTGAGTGCACTCTCGCCCTATATAGATTGAGATTGGCTTGTCGAGTGGAATAACAATGGACTTCAGAGAGTTTTGTAAAATAATTTGAATAGTTGATAGGGATAGAAAGGGGATTATTGAGAAATCTGTGAGTAAATAATAAAATTAAGAAGTTATTTAACTGAAATAGGGGGAGAATGTTTAGTTGTTTCATTAAGGGACTAGAATGGGCATATTTACCACTGGAAGTTATTACGCGAATAATTCTCTTTTGTAATATCACAAGTGGGTTGAGATGAGTTGAGAATGTGTTTCCCCATATTAAATTACAGTAAGATACGTAAGAATAGAACAAAGAATAATACAGCATAATCAAGGTTTTCCTGTTGAGGCAGTTCCGTATTGCGTTGATAACACCGATATTTCTCGAAATTTTTGAAGTTAGTTCGTCAATATGTGTTTGCCAATTTAATCTATCGTTAAAATAAACCCCGAGGAATTTAAAGCTAGAAACAGATTCAATTTCGGTGCCAAATATTGAAACCTTAGGGATATTTACATTTGTTGATCTATTTGGTTTAAATAATATAAATTTGGTTTTTTTCATGTTTAATGAAAGTTTGTTGCAGGAAAACCAGGCATGAAGCTTTTCAAGTTCCTGTGACATATTTTCCGCAAATCTAATACAATCGGCATCGGATAGGGTAGCGCTTGTATCGTCAGCAAAAAGATTAATGTCTAGGACCGATGTGGCCTTCGTAATGTCATTTATATATATTAAAAAGAGTATGGGTCCTAGTATTGATCCTTGTGGCACACCCGTACTGATAGGATTGAAAGAAGATATAGTGCCGTTGTAAGATACACACTGGCGTCGAGAAGATAGATAGCTACGAAACCAGTTATTTGTGACACCCCGGAAACCATAGTAATCAAGTTTATGTAAGAGGATCTCGTGATTTACAATAAACAATACAATAACAATGTTTCATGGGGTAATCCAAGATGGCTGCCTGATGGACATATTGGATTTTGGAATCTGACCAGAAAAGGTATCTTGCACAACTGGACCACAAGGGGAACCTGTGTACCAAATTTGAGAAAGATCCAGGCAGTACTTCCTGAGAAATCATGATAACAAAATCTCATGGGGAAGTCTAAGATGGCCGCCTGGTGACCATATTGGATTTTCGATTCGGACCGAAAAAGGCATCTTGCATATCTATACCCTAAGGGGAACCTGTGTACCAAATTTGAGAAAGATCCATGAAGTAGTTCCTGAGAAATCGCGATAACAAGGTTTCATGGGGAAATCCAAGATGGCTGCCTGGTGGCCATATTGGATTTCCGAATCGGACCAAAAAAGGTATCTTGCACAACTAGA
The DNA here is from genome assembly GCA_036873755.1 of Hanleya hanleyi. Lineage (NCBI taxonomy): Eukaryota > Metazoa > Mollusca > Polyplacophora > Lepidopleurida > Hanleyidae > Hanleya > Hanleya hanleyi. Next base: position 37,035 of record JAVTVY010007135.1, read on the forward strand.
CCCCAAGGGGAACCTGTGTACCAAATTTGAGAAAGATCCATGCAGTAGTTCCTGAGAAATCGTGATAACAAGGTTTCATGGGGAAATCCAAGATGGCTGCCTGGTGGCCATATTGGATTTTCGAATCGGACCAGAAAAGGTATTTTGCACAACTAGACCTGAAGGGGAACCTGTGTACCAAATTTGAGAAAGACCCATGCAGTAGTTCCTGAGAAATCACGATAACAGGGTTTCATGGGGAAATCCAAGATGGCTGCCTGGTGGCCATATTGGATTTTCGAATCGGACCAAAAAAGGCATCTTGCACAACTAGACCCTAAGGGGAACCTGTGTACCAAATGTGAGAAAGATCCATGAAGTACTTCCTGAGAAATGACAATAACAAAGTTTCATAGGGAAATCCAAGATGGCTGCCTGGTGGCCATATTAGATTTCCGAATCGGACCAAAAAAGGTATCTTGCACAACTAGACCCCAAGGGGAACCTGTGTACCAAATTTGAGAAAGACCCATGCATTAGTTCCTAAGAAATCGCGATAACAGGGTTTCATGGGGAAATCCAAAATGGCTGCCTGGTGGCCATATTGGATTTTCGAATCGGACCAGAAAAGGTATCTTGCACAACAAGACCCGAAAGGGAACTTGTGTACCAAATTTGAGAAAGATCCATGCAGTAGTTCCTGAGAAATCACGATAACAAGGTTTCATGGAGAAATCCAAGATGGCTGCCTGGTGGCCATATTGGATTTTCGAATCGGACCAGAAAAGGTATCTTGCACAACTAGAGCCCAAGGGGAACCTGTGTACCAAATTTGAGAAAGATCCATGAAGTAGTTCCTGAGAAATCGCGATAACAAGGTTTCATGGGGAAACCCAAGATGGGTGCCTGGTGGCCATATTGGATTTTCGAATCGGACCAGAAAAGGTATCTTGCACAACTAGACCCCAAGGGGAACCTGTGTACCAAATTTGAGAAAGATCCATGAAATATTTCCTGAGAATTCACAATAACAATGTTTCAAGGGGAAATTTAAGATGGCCGCCTTGTGACCATATTGGATTTTCGATTCGGACCGAACTAGACCAACTAGACAACTAGACCATAAAAGGAACCTGTGTACCAAATTTGAGAAAGATCCATGCAGTACTTCCTGAGAAATCACGATAACAAAGTTGCATGGGAAAATCCAAGATGGCCGCCTGTTGGCCATATTGGATTTTCGAAGACCATAAAAGGTATCTTGCACAACTAGACGACAAGGAAAACCTGTGTACCAAATTTAACAAAGATCCATGCAGTAGTTCCTGAGAAATCACAATAACAATGTTTCATGAGGTAATCCAAGATGGCCGCCTGATGGACATATTGGATTTTGGAATCTGACCAGAAAAGGTATCTTGCACAACTGGACCACAAGGGGAACCTGTGTATCAAATTTGAGAAAGATCCAGGCAGTACTTCCTGAGAAATCATGATAACAAAATCTCATGGGGAAGTCTAAGATGGCCGCCTGGTGACCATATTGGATTTTCGATTCGGACCGAAAAAGGCATCTTGCATATCTATACCCTAAGGGGAACCTGTGTACCAAATTTGAGAAAGATCCATGAAGTAGT
>JAVTVY010007136.1:0-39869 GCA_036873755.1 Hanleya hanleyi
TTCCTTTATCGGACAAAAAATCTACATCACATATATACGGTCACAATTAGTCTTATTACTGATGGAATTCAATTCTAATTTTATTGTACACATAATATGTAAAACCTTGGTGGAGTAGATTCCATTTAACCAAACTAAATGTCCTTGTAATAGACATGTTCAAAATTTGAGACTGAAGTGAATAGATCGTGATTAATAGACAGATCTGAACATAAAGACGAAACTACTAATTTATCTGCCAAATGGGAACAATATTTGCAAACATTTACAGCCAATAGATTTACCAGATATGTTAAAATAGTTCTATGTGCGACTGTAAAACCAATCGACTTATTCATTTCATTGTCTGTTATCAACATTGGGATATTGTTCTTTTTACATTTTAAATCAATTTAAGGAATTGATAGAATGCTTATAATTACATATTTTAATGAATGATTTTGAATGCTAAAATATTAATGAAAGAGAGCGGTTACTATAATGGACAGAAACAACCTTGTAATGGCTATGATTATAATCTATAAAGTTATAGATAAAGAAGACATGAAACCATAATTAACCATATTGGATATTGATATTTAAATTCATTTGTGTCTACAATGGGGAATGGTAGTGGGGGGGGGGGGTAATATGACCAAAAATCGTCTAAAGATATCTGTTTTGAAAATGACGTCAATGTGAGGTCATTATGGTGGCAATCTTGTTTTTTTCTTTGGTTTGTTTTCACATTTTTTGGTAAAGCTTGACCCACAAATATAGTGTGGTAATTTTCAGGACTAGTCTTAGGGATCGCAAAATATATAGAGGGGGCGGGGTCTTCCCCCTCCCTCTCATCTGTAACTAGGGTACGGTTCTCATGTCATTAAAATGTGGAAATACAAATAAATTGCCATAAATAAATGTTAAAAAATATGTAGGCCTATCTCTGGTGTGCAATTTTCAGGTATTATTGGAGGGTGTCTAGTTTATAAAACATACACAGTTCATTTTGAATGGAAACTTTGAAAGTTTAAATTGAAACATACTCTCCCTAGCTTCAGGTTAGAGACAATTTTGAACTAATTTGACTTTGCGGTGAACTCAAAAATTAGTTCTAGTTTTCTTCAAACTTTTTTTCAACTATCAAATTTTAATTTCAAGTTAAAATTATATTCAAATTCAAATTCAAGTATTCACAAATAATTTTACTTTAATCTTGATCAAATTAAATTAAAACTGAAATTTCATTTAAAAAACTGAAATTGCAATTCGAAATTAAAATTAACAATCAAGTTAGAATGATAATACAAAAAGTAGGTTTCGAACTCAGTTCTTTTAATTCAAATTTTAAACTTAAATCGCAAAATCACCATTTTCAAATGCTGGGTGTACAGTTATCTCCACTGGACATGCCATTTGCTACTGGACGTCACTGGTGGCTGAATGAGTGCCTGGGCGGTTATCTTTTTTCTTCTGAACTTTAGTGGACGTGAGTTGTACGCCACTGGACTTGACTGGGCGTATCTGGACGGTAAATAGTAGGACCCTCTGCTTCACGCGGACCTCGGCGAAGTCAAGATTCTTGGCAATGTTGAGTGGCTTGGTTTTACAACCATGACTACGTCGTTAATGTTTATTTTCTATCAAATGCCTCATCGTATTTACACGATACTTCAGATCTAAAAAACGCAATAAATAAGCTTTCCATAGATATGAATTTTATGCAGGTTTTGCCTGCCATAGAACTAAATTTGTCGAAAGATGTGCACCGTTTTGAGTGCCGCTTCGCTGCGAAACGTTTTTGATCGAACTCTTGGTCACGTGGTCTGCGTTTTGCATCGGACATCTTCGACAAGGACGAAAGTCGCATGATAACCGATAACGAATCATTTTTAGTCTACAGTTATTTTCATCTGTGTATAATTATTCATAAATTGAAATCCTTTCGAAAAATGACATGCCAGCTAGGCTATATGTTTCTTCTTTTATGTCTTCATAAATTTATGTTCTGAATCTGTCCCGGCATGCAATTTCTCCATGGGTGCCGGAAACGGAAATCACCGTTTTTTTCGTTCAAGGGATATCGGTTGTTGTTGTTATTTTGCTTTGTTTTCATTAAATTTTGCTATGTTTTGCTTCATATATGCACGTCTACGCAATACCTATAGAGCTTGCTTCGCAAGCGGCCGCTTCGCGGCCGCGCTCCGCTCGCTATAATCATCATATTATGTTCGACAAAGCCTGGCTTTCCTGTATAACTACATTCCTGTATAACTATATTTGAGGAGAACAATCTTAGTTGATGATAGGAATTTATTCTACATCTGAGCTATTAATTCTTATAAATGTGTTTATTTTTTTTTTGGTTCCATGCTGGCTTCAACTTTCACTCGCCTTAGAGGAAGTAATCTCTATAGCAGGCTCTTGAACCATTGGGCAATGAGATAAACCTTAACGGGAGTGTGTTATAGAAGATACCTTATTTGGCTGGTGCTGTACTTTTGCTACGAAGTCCACGTTGACTCAGTGATGGCGTCGGAGAGGGACGGGGGGAAGATTGCATGGGGGCCCGGACCCACCACTTTTGATTGGGGTGGTGGGGGAGGGGGGGCGGGACCCTCCTCCCTCCCCCTACTTTTCGACATTCCTAGCTTACCATGTCCCCACCTAAGAATTACAGATAGTGTGCCAGGATCACATAAACTGTTTATACCGAAATTTTAAGTGTCCCACTCAATAAACTTCACCACAGTGCGGTGATGTTCTGTCCTATAGCCATTGTTTCAGGGTTGATTAATTCGTGTATGTAATTACCGTCAGTATTATTATTAAAATATGCAGGTGGCGTTGCTGACTTGTAATATTTAACCGTCAGCAGCACCAACTGTACATTTTAAGTGTACAGTCGGATAAATCTATATAGGCCTATAATCATCGTTTAGTTTTCGAATCTCGTCGATAAAGCTAGGGCGTTATCTACTCTCCAGCTTTCAAGGGAGCTTTACCGGACGTTTCTGTGAAATATTTATTCTTCTGTTCACAATCTGATCTCTTTCTCCTCGTTCTTTAGTCTGACAATGTCAATTCTGAAATATTTTTCTCATCAATCTCGCCAGCCCTCTGTCGGCGAAGAGGTTGACGATACGCCCTTTGTTAACGCTGAGACTGGCGCAGATTCACAAGAAAGCTCCGCTTCGTTTGTTGAAAGAGAATGTGACCCTAGACTTTGTAAATATTTTATTTTGACCCAGACTTTCAACATTTTATAGAGCATTAATATGGTATTTAATGCACCGTAAATAACTCAGAATGCATCTCCTGCAATCTAGAAACCCAGAGCTTCCATGGCATAGGCGGCCCCGGGTTTACCGACATTATCCCCCAACGACAGTTTCCCCAGCGACATTTTCCCCACCGACATTTTCTCCCAAGACAGTATACCCACACGACATATTTTTCCCCCAGGCGACATTTTCCCCACCCTAATATTATACGTGCTGTAATAATTACGATCTGTTTTCTGGCTGTTATTTATATCTTGGCACGGTCTTATGTAGGTCTACCGACCGCATCAAATTTGAATTCAACTATCGTGTTATTTCCTCAATTTCCGGCAAGGCTATATATATTCTGTGCCTATAAAGTGAATAATCAATACTTTTGAGTAGATTTTTTTTTGGTGATAATGTATTGTTTGAAAGTTCAGTTTTGTCTAAGTCGTTATGAATTAAACATTTTTAATTTAAAGTTCAGTTCTGTCTAAATCGTTATGAATGAAATATTTTCAATTCATATTCGAATGACTAGTAATCTAGCGGAAAATATCGGCAGTGTTGATGAAGTGATCAAATAATAATATTAAATTTTTGTCGCTTTCATGCAGCGGGAATTTTTGATCACTTTTCATTCATTGGCATATAATCTTAAGTTACGATCCGAATAAATAACTTTAAGTGCAAACTTTAAAAAAAAATCAAGGTGGGGAAATGACGGACGTTCACAAAGTTAGACCGCGGTTCGCAGTTCGCAGTTCATTATTCGAGGAGACCAGCAATTATTTCCTCAGATATGGAAATCTGTACTTTTTTTTTACTATGAGGACTTTGAACTCCAAACTCTGTATAGCAAGAGAGAATATCATGCTTAATATCTTTGCATGTTAATATCCCAAATCTCACGCCAGAGGGCGCTGCTAGGGGCGCTGTTATGAGCCGCTGAATGACTGGTCCCGAATAACGAACTGCGAACCGCGGTCTAACTTTATGAACGTAAATGTCGGTGGGGAAAATGTCGGTGGGGAAACTGTCGTTGGGGGATAATGTCATGGACCCGGCGGCCCCTGGACCCTCGCCTAATAGTGCTGTGATCCTCGGTCGAACCAATCTGAAATTGCTTCCGCCGCCCCTTTTGGGTCACTGACTTTTGGAAGTTTTGCCCCCACCCTCCACTTTCAATTACGTTCCGACGCCGTTGGTTGTTGTGCCGGAGCGATTCTTTTGTCCAAGAATGAAAATGGAAAAGTGGAGGGGGGCTGTAGAAAAGTATGATCTCCTAAGTACCGTCTCCAATCCACCTATTATCCAAAGTGTCACCTTCAATCCACCATTGCAGTCAAGTATAATATCCAAGAATTTGTTTTACCATGCCCCTTTAGGGTCCTGTAGCTTTCGACAACCTTGTTCACACGTGACTGGTGCAATAATTATTACTATAAGATTAGACGTTTACACTAATGACCGATTACCTCACATTTCTCATTCAAGCAATGAACAAAAGTGGTCACATTGTGTAAGCATGATTCTTGTGTGGTATTATTTCAGTGGGACTAAATTGTCTATCATAATTGAGAGGACAATGGAAGACTTGTCAGTACAAATAGAGTCTCTTGATCAAGAGACAGGACCATTGGTACAAGATGATGGGATAACCTACCGGCATTCTGCAAATGTATCTATGGAAGATGGAGATGTAACAGTGAAAACAGAACCAACAGTCCAGTATGAGGATGAAGAACAACAAAGTGGTTTTGAGTATGATCCATGTGAACAAGTACTGGTAAGCCAAGAAAGATATTTGTCAATCGGATTAAAAAGCAGATCTAAAAACACCGCTCCCCATCCCACTTATCGCTCATGTAGATCTGGCATCAACATCCCCTTTTCCAATTTGTGAGTACGGAACAATCATAGATCTTTCCACGATTTAGGGATGTATATTTAAAATGTCAAGGTCAGGTCTCAACTGTGTGGGGAAGACAGCTTGATCTCGCGATATTATGAACACAGAAATATCTCTGAATTGATTGATATATCTAAATTCTAGAATGTATAATCGAATATCACGGTTTCCAGAGAATAATATATCGATCTGATGAAAGTTAAAGTATACAAGAAGATGAGGTTTACATAAACTTTATACTTGTTGCTATCTCGCTGAAAAGTGAGACGGGTAAAACGTGTTAACTTGATCTGCATACAGCTGGGTCCTTCAACAAAGAAGCCCGGTTTTTTGCCCAAATCTTTAATCAGCGACATGCAACATATGGAGCGTTATTTTTAGATCAAGTTTTAATGTGACCTATCAGCTTCTGGATATCGTTGTAACGGCTCATGGTGGAGTATGCTACAAGTTTATATTAAATTCACAAGCTGTAATTAATTATGCAGTCGGATTTTTGAATATGTATTTAATAACTGGGCACATTGAAGTTGAAATGTTATAAAAATAAGGCTGATGTTTTCTTTCTTCAATTCAGCCCTTTCTCAAGAAGTGTTCTGATGACGAGCAGACACGTGTGGATGATTTGTTCTCTGACAGTCCATTCCCTGTGGCCATGTACATGATAAACTTCAAGACGGGAGAAAATACAAAACTGCCCAACGAATCTGTAACAGTTTGCAATTTAGAAACGGACATTAAAGGAAGATTGGAACCTGGAAGAGTTAATAATGCTGGTGAAAAGCCACACGAATGCTCGTCCTGTCCATATAGCTGTTCACAGGAAAGAAATCTAGACGGACATGAAAGGAGACATACTGATACAAAACCATATTTATGTACATTCTGTCCATGTATATGTAGAAACAAAAAGAGCCTTGACAGACATGAAATAACACACACTGGTGAACAACCGTTTAAATGCCCACTCTGTTCATATAGCTGTTCACAGAAAGGGAACCTAAAGGAACATGAAAATACACATACTGGTGAAATACAATATAAATGTTCATTCTGTCGATACAGCTGTTCACAGAAAGGGAAACTGAAGGCACATGAAATGACACATACTGGTGAAAAGCCATACAAGTGCTTCCTCTGTCCATACAGATGTTCACAGAAAGGGAAACTAAAGGAACATGAAAGAATACATACTGGTGAAAAGCCATACAAGTGCTTCGTCTGCCCATATAGCTGTTCACGCAAAGGGAACCTAAAGGAACATGAAAGGATACATACTGGTGAAAAGCCATACAAATGTTCACTGTGTCCATATAGCTGTTCACAGAAAGGAAACCTAAAGGAACATGAAAGGATACATACTGGCGAAAAGCCATACAAATGTTCACTGTGTCCATATAGCTGTTCACAGAAAGGGAACCTAAAGAAGCATGAAAGGAAACATACTGGCGAAAAGCAATACAAATGCTCCCTCTGTCCATATAGCTGTTCATGCAAAGGGGACCTAAGTGCACATGAAAGAACACATGCTGGTGAAAAGCCATACACGTGCTCCTTCTGTCCATATAGGTGTTCATGCAAAAGGGACATAAAGGAACATGAAAGGATACATACTGGTGAAAAGCCATATAAATGTTCACTATGCCCTTTTAGCTGTTCACACAAAGGGAACCTAAAGAAACATGAAAGGACACACACTGGTGAAAAACCGTATAAATGTTCACTATGTCCATTTAGCTGTTCACAGAAAGGGAACCTAAAGAAACATGAACGGACACATACTGGTGAAAAGCCATACAACTGTTCATTCTGTCCACATGGCTGTTCACACAAATGGAACCTAAATGCACATGGAAGGACTCCTAGTGGTGAAAAGCCATACAAGTGCACCAGATGTTCATATAGCTGTTCAAAGATAAGCAGCCTACAGGATCACGGAACATATAATATTCAATAGCCATAGGAATAGTTACTCTGTCCATATACCTTTGCATAGTCTTGTTTTGGCTTTTTTGCATACATTTTAGTATGGATTGTTTAATATGTTTGAAATGGAACACCTTTAAGTTACGACTAACAGATGTTTTCATATAAGCTGTGACATTACAGTAAAATATTATTGTGTTTCAAAGTGTCCCAAGTTCATATTAAAAATTTATACGATACGGTCAAAAAACAGATTGCCAATTGCCAATATCCGACGACTTTTTCTCGTCATTTTAGACTGGGTGCAACATCTTGTTTAACTGTGGCCGAGAGCCATGTGTGCGCCGCATTTTAACCTCCGTGCAATGAGAGTATATCTGACAGTGGTATGTATACAATCTGATGCCATGTGAAGGACCTGTAGGTAGTTATACTAAAATTGTTCGTCTATTATGCAGTAAAGATCTCATTATGATCAGTTGTTATACAGTTCATTCAATAATAAACCGTACAAGTATATCACCGATTACAGAATTTACGTGCTTGGTTTCTCATAAGCCGACTGATATGCAAATATGCACAGTGGTTTTGAAAAAAAAAATATATATATTTATTAAATATGTGTTGTAATTAGAGCGAGAGATTAGATTGGCCTATACGACATTTTGTAAAACTTATTTTCCTGGACTCCAAAACAGATTTGTCCTACGCGATGTACTTCAAAGGCTTATTGTTATCTCATTAAAAGATCTAGATGAACTAATGCTTACTTATCTGTTCATTTCAGACATGTATACTTAATTAGAAAAGATTTAATCTCTCCAAATTTTCGCCTGTCATGATATATTCCTATTCACTACCATGTGTGTATGTCTTCATCACCAAGACAGGCCGGAAATTCATTACAGAATGGGTTCCACAAACAGTACATACCTCTCCAAGAATTTAATATCGGCCACCTTTTCTCTGGTACAGGGATCGGGATATACATATCTGTATATTAGTATATGTTATTCAATCAGCGTCTACTCTCATCTGGATCTCCTTCGAAGAGTTTGCTATATTGTATCTACATGTAGTAGGCCTAATCTAACTTTTCGTCGCTAACCCAGTCAAGCCTCGACAGAGGATTGCCTGGACCTGTTTACACCGATGTGTGAGTCAATGACCAATTGAAATGAATGAATCAACTGGTTGATTGATTAACATTGTTGATTGATTAGATCATATCCTAACTAGTATTGGTTGGTGGACAGCTAAAAATTTTCACCAAACAGTGCATGACTTTCGTGTTGCTAAAAATATTCATCAATCAGAGCACGGCTTTTTTATTGTCTAACAATAGCCACCAATTACATTTGGGTATTCCCACCTTCTAAAAATATTCACCAATCAGAGTACGGCTTTTGCATTGTCTAAAAATAACCATCAATTACATTTTTGGGTATTTCCACCTTCTAAAAATATCCACTAATCGAGCACGGCTCTTGTGTTGCTGAAAATACCCACCAATCAACGATCAGCTTATATTTAGCCACCCACCACCATATGCTATAAAAGCGACTACCCATCGTGTCATTGTTGATTCAACATGGATTACTCTATAATCGACTCCTTTACGGACGTGAATGCCTTGAACACTTGAACAGCAGAGCGGGGCGCCTATAACGACGTTGCTGTCATTTTACATCGAATACAACTACTCGCCGACACCATCTTGTCGCTCAAGTGTAGGCATTCAGGTCCGTAAAGAGTCGATTTTAGAGAAATCCATGTTGAATCAACAATGACACGATGCGTAGTCGCTTTATTAGCATACGGTGGTGTATGGCTAAAAATAAGCTGATCGTTGATTGGTGGGTATTTTTAGCAACACAAGAGCCTTGCTCCGATTAGTGAATATTTTTAGAAGGTGAAAATACCAAAAATGTAATTGGTGGTTATTTTTGGACAAGGCAAGAGCCGTGCTCTGATTGTTTGGATATTTTTGGAAGGCGGGAATACCCAAATGTAATTGGTGGCTATTTTTAGACAATACAGGAAAGGTGCTCTGATTGGTGGATATTTTTAGAAGGTGGGAATAGCCAAATGTTATTGGCGAAGATTTTCAGACAATAGAAGAGTTGCGCTCTGATTGGTGAATATTTTTAGCAACACGAGAGCCGTGCTCTGATTGATGGATAATTTTAGCTATCCACCAACCAATACTAGTTAGGATATGATCTAACCAATCAACGTTGTTAATCGATCAACCAGTTGATGATTCATTCATTTCAATTGGTCACTGACTCATTCAATTTAATCACTCAAACTCACACAATTAATGATTCATACAATCAGTCGCTCATTCACTCAATAAATCGCTCATTGACTCATTCAATCATTGACTCTCACCCAGAATCACTGACTCATTGTTCATACAAAAATTCAGTCGTTGACTCACACAATCAATCACTCGCTCAATCGCTCAATGACTCATTGTTCATACGAACATTCATTTCATACACTCATTTAATCAATCGCTCACTGACTCATACAATCATTCAATCACTAGCTCAAGCACTCACTGACTCATACAATCACCCACACAATCAATCACTCGCTCATTCACTCACCGACTCAATAATTCACAGACTCATTCATTCAATCACTGACTCATTGTCCATACAAACATTCATTTCATTGACTCATTCACGCAATAACTGGACCATTGTTCATACAAACATTCAATCAATCACTCAAACTCACACTTTCTGTGGAAAGATAAAGTTCCGTTTTTTGCGTTAAAATGGCGGCCCTGAAAAAGAGCCTTTGGATGTATGATGTTAGTGTTACATGTAGATTTTTCGCACTCTCGTGACATTTCTCCGACATAGCGGACATAATAGTGCGTGGTTGTTGTTATTGGGGTGAAGTTTATCTTCTAGATATACCAGCAAACACCTCACAAAAGGGGACATGCTTACATGGTTCTAACAAGATTGATACTTAGTTGTCTAAACAGATGTAACAACACCCCAATTTATCACCATATCGAGGAGCATCACCTCTCGGTCATGAACTGACTACGCGTATGACGCGCCCAAACTTGGCAACTCTCAATATCATAAGATCACGGTCTAGGGTGAAATGTTAGGAGAGTGGTTTAACTCAAACAATAACACCCGCCTTAAAATAGAAATCGCGCGACCGCAGTGAGAGCACAAAGTTGATAATATGTTCTAATCGTTATCAGGTGTTTCTTTTGCTAATATCCATGTAGTAAATACATGCTTTTTATTAAATATTGAGTAACAACGTGTTTTTTTTACCTTTCAACCCTTTCAAGTATAAGTACATTCTATTTAGTTCGAAAGCCAACACAATGTATTCTATTTCAGTGTCAACGAAATAGTAATAACATCATCCATTAATCAATATTTTATGAAAGTGTATAAAGTAACATTGACAATTTTACCACCAAACACTCGCTCAAAAGAAGGACATATATTTCCAATGAACATGTAAATAGCAGCTTGACCAGTGTTCCCTGTTTTCTAAACCAGGTCACAGACCCATTCAGGTGTTGCTAAAAGAGAAATCATTTAGCCAGACTCGAGTCAATATATTGACAGTGGGCCGCCTTTTCAACGTGTGTTAATATGAACTGACAAACGTGTGACAACAGATATTCAACAGTTTGTGCTATGATTGTTGTTCGAACATGTCGGGTATATGGAAAATTAACTACGCATTATACACACTGGGCTGCATATGACTTCATACTGAGAATGTTAATCACATCTTTCAGTGAAGAACGTTTCACCTGAAGCATAAATAAACTGTATATGCTTTAGAATAGCTTAACCGGAAGACTATACTGTGAAGTCATGTGGCTCTGCCAGTATGTCGGCACCTCTTCCCACTTCCCTTATATGTGTTGTAATTGATATAGTAACTTTTATGGATAAGATATTATTAAGCATGGTGTATTACCCGGGACTATCATAAATGTTATAAAGACGAAATCCTATTTTAGCAATATGAAACGTGTTAAAGTTAGTATTTCCCGGCTGAAGAAGCGGGCGTATATTAGCAATAATTGTCTACAATGATGTGGGGTGCGTGGACAAGTCTCTGCTTGTCGAGAACACATTGACAGAGGTTGCCTAAAGGGGTCAACGGATCGGGACTATTAATTTGAGTGGGCTAAGCCCATGAACTGATACATACTATTTAAAGGCCATACATAATGATCACTCTGTTTATAGAGCTGTTTGGAAAAAAAAACACTTGGGGCAGCATGAAAGACAACATGCCGGCGAAAGCCACACAGATCCCAATTCTGTCCATATAGCTGTTCACGTAGTTTTAGGCTAAGGGAAAATAAGAGAACACATACTGGTGATGCACACTCCAGCCATATATCTGTGCACATAAAGGAACGTTAGACAGACATGAACTGACACATACTAGTGAAAACCATGCAAATGACCACCCTGTCAGTATCGTTGTGCACAGAAAGGGACACCAGACAATTCAGCTTTCTTTCTTGCAAAGTTGATAGATGGAAAGCTCTACATCGCTCCCGTATTCGAGAGTTTTATCTCACAATGTTGGAAGTAGAAAGATCGAAAGCTCGAGGCCGCTCCCGTATTGCAGCTTTCCAAATAAATCTGAATGAACATCAATTTAGAGGCAGAATATATGTCTAGTCAAGAATGAATGCAGGGTTAATGTATGCCCAGTCCAGTGTTAAAACAGGCTTGGGAGGAATGTATGTCTAGTCCAGTGACAAAGCGGGGTTATGGATGAATTTTTGTCTTGTCCAGAGTTAAGGTGGGGTTAGGAAGGAATGCATATGTAATGTCAAAAGGGGACTACACAGGAAGTTATATCTAGTCGAATGTCAAAACGGGGTTAGGGGGAATGTATGCCTAGTCGAGTGTCAACGAGGGGTTCGGGAGGAATGTATGTCTAGTCGAGTGTCAAAGCAGGGCTGAAGAGGAATTTATGTCTAGTCGACTGTCAAAACGGGGTTGGTGACAAATGCAGCTCTAGTCGAGTGTCGAAGCGAGGCGGAGTTATGGGGAATGTACGTACAGTCGAGTGTCAAAAAAGAGGGTTGTCGAGAAATGTATGTCTAGTCGAGTGGCAAAGCGGGGTTAGGAAAATATGTCTAGTCGAGTGTCAAGCAGTGCTAGGACTTAGGGTTACGTATGCTCCATCAATTAGGGAGAATGCATGTCTAGTCAGGTTCGTTTTCCTGGGATAATGCAACACCAGAGCTTTCTGACAATTTAGGAATTTACCTAATTCCCGAGTAACCTGGCGGACAAAATGGCTCAGGGAATTAATAAATTCCGGACGTTCACTGTCGAGACTAACAAAGACTGTTGTGTTTTTAGGACCTAAGGTGGTAATCATTGAAGAATGGTTAGTATATATTATTTTCATACGATGTAGGCTCTCATTTGCGAATTGTCCGGTAGTCAGTGAGTGAGAGAGTCGGTCCATCCGAATCATTTCGTCAGCAAAAGAAGGAGAACCGTTGGCATCAGAACCTTGATTTTTGGCATGAAGGTGCATTAGAGGACTGTTACCAGCAAGTTCTGAGCTGACCTACTTAGGTGACCTATAAATCTCGGAATTTTAAGAAAATTTGAGGTTATTTCTAGATAGAGGGTCCCCAAGTCACCTCTCGACCGTCTCCTGTAGAGGGCCCCCAAGTCATCTATCGAATACACGCTAAAATCATATCAAACCCTACTTCGTAGGTCCTATGACGTTAGTCACACTACCATATAATTAAACTGTATATTTTAGAATTTACAGTGCAATTGACGTCATTTATCATTGCTTGATGACTCTTGTTGTTCATAGTTCCAGTGTTTTTCCTACGAAGTAGGCTCTCATTTGCAAACTGTCCGGTAATGAGTCGGTCTGCGCTGAGAGTCCATCCGAATCCTTTCGTCGGCAAAATAAGGCGAATCGTTGGCATCAGGAACTTGAATTATTGGTATGAACGTACATTAGGGGACTGTTACCAGCAAGTTCTGAACTGACCTACTTTTGGTGAAAATTTGACCATTTGACCTGAGTCCTGAGACGTTAGTCAGACTAATCATGTATGGCAATTAATTTTCAATTCCTAATTCCCTAATTCTTGTAGTCTATTGTTCAAAACGCCTTTTCCACAATAATAGTTAGACAAAACAGTTGCCCGGTGCATCAACAGGTGTATTGACGCGGTGCGGAATTTTTGCGTCTTATCAGTAGTTTACGTGAAAGTGATAAGACACGGGGGTCTTCTCCACATAACCCTTTTTCCGTATGTTCGTCTTCAGGCAAGCCAAAGAACTACAAGACAACTCGTTGTGATGATAGAGGTTGATGTTGTTTACTTCTGCATCATAACATAGACAGAGTACAGCAAATCATAATAACCTGAAAACGTCTGTACGAAATGAAGCTCGGTGTTATATGCTTAATTTATTGTAATACACATCGAACTTAAATAGAGCTGAGCAAACAAGTATTCAAACACAGATCTGTGAGAAACTTTAGTCTCTCACCAATCAAACACTTAATTAAGGCAACTACCGGAATGGACACTTGAGCGTTTGTCCTTACTGGCATAGGGCTGGCCTGTCTAACCAAAATGATTCAAACTCTTACTAATCCATTTAACATTTAACAGAAGACAATTTATATATACGCATTTCTATAACATGCAGCGTGAATCAAGTTTATATTTGAGAATACAATTAAATCTGAAGTGCCAACCTCTTGCTCTAACAGACACCGTATTAATTACCCTAATCTCCACGGTCTGTGCGTATATTAGCAATAATTGTCTACAATGATGTGGGGTGCGTGGACAAGTCTCTGCTTGTCGAGAACACATTGACAGAGGTTGCCTAAAGGGGTCAACGGATCGGGACTATTAATTTGAGTGGGCTAAGCCCATGAACTGATACATACTATTTAAAGGCCATACATAATGATCACTCTGTTAATAGAGCTGTTTGGGAAAAAAAACACTTAGGGCAGCATGAAAGACAACATGCCGGCGAAAGCCATACAGATCCCAATTCTGTCCATATAGCTGTTCACGTAGTTTTAGGCTAAGGGAAAATAAGAGAACACATACTGGTGATGCACACTCCAGCCATATATCTGTGCACATAAAGGAACGTTAGACAGACATGCACTGACACATACTAGTGAAAACCATGCAAATGACCACCCTGTCAGTATCGTTGTGCACAGAAAGGGACACCAGACAATTCAGCTTTCTTTCTTGCAAAGTTGATAGATGGAAAGCTCTACATCGCTCCCGTATTCGAGAGTTTTATCTCACAATGTTGGAAGTAGAAAGATCGAAAGCTCGAGGCCGCTCCCGTATTGCAGCTTTCCAAATAAATCTCAATGAACATCAATTTAGAGGCAGAATATATGTCTAGTCAAGAATGAATGCAGGGTTAATGTATGCCCAGTCCAGTGTTAAAACAGGCTAGGGAGGAATGTATGTCTAGTCCAGTGACAAAGCGGGGTTATGGATGAATTTATGTCTTGTCCAGAGTCAAGGTGGGGTTAGGAAGGAATGCATATGTAATGGCAAAAGGGGACTACACAGGAAGTTATATCTAGTCGAATGTCAAAACGGGGTTAGGGGGAATGCATGCCTAGTCGAGTGTCAACGAGGGGTTCGGGAGGAATGTATGTCTAGTCGAGTGTCAAAGCAGGGCTAAGGAGGAATTTATGTCTAGTCGACTGTCAAAACGGGGTTGGTGACAAATGCAGCGCTAGTCGAGTGTCGAAGCGAGGCGGGAGTTATGGGGAATGTACGTACAGTCGAGTGTCAAAAAAGAGGGTTGTTGAGAAATGTATGTCTAGTCGAGTGGCAAAGCGGGGGTAGGAAAATATGTCTGGTCGAGTGTCTAAGCGGGGCTAGGGAGAATGCATGTCTAGTCAAGTGTCAAGCAGTGCTAGGACTTAGGGTTACGTATGCTCCATCAATTAGGGAGAATGCATGTCTAGTCAGGTTCGTTTTCCTGGGATAATGCAACACCAGAGCTTTCTGACAATTTAGGAATTTACCTAATTCCCGAGTAACCTGGCGGACAAAATGGCTCAGGGAATTAATAAATTCCGGACGTTCACTGTCGAGACTAACAAAGACTGTTGTGTTTTTAGGACCTAAGGTGGTGATCATTAAAGAATGGTTAGTATATATTATTTTCATACGATGTAGGCTCTCATTTGCAAATTGTCCGGTAGTCAGTGAGTGAGAGAGTCGGTCCATCCGAATCATTTCGTCAGCAAAAGAAGGAGAACCGTTGGCATTAGAACCTTGATTTTTGGCATGAAGATGCATTAGAGGACTGTTACTAGCAAGTTCTGAGCTGACCTACTTAGGTGACCTATAAACCTCGGAATTTTAAGAAGATTTCAGGTTATTTCTAGATAGAGGGCCCCCAAGTCACCTCTCGACCGTCTCCTGTAGAGGGCCCCCAAGTCATCTATCGAATACACGCTAAAATCATATCAAACCCTACTTCGTAGGTCCTATGACGTTAGTCACACTACCATATAATTAAACTATATATTTTAGAATTTACAGTGCAATTGACGTCATTTATCATTGCTTGATGACTTGTTGTTCATAGTTCCAGTGTTTTTCCTACGAAGTAGGCTCTCATTTGCAAACTGTCCGGTAATGAGTCGGTCTGCGCTGAGAGTCCATCGCTGACGACGATACAGCTCACCAATCTTCAATGTACGAGTTGTCACAGCGAAACAGCTCACCAATTACCAGTATACGAGTTGTCAGAGCGATACATATCGCATGCTGATAGCTAAGTACGAACGTAGCGGGCAAGATCTATGGCGCTACGTTTCAAAACTTGTGTCTAATTCCGCTTAACCCGGGCCTTGGGGCCGTATGAACCCATGTACTTCAAGATCCTCATGGTGCTCATATGAACAGTCACAATCAAAGCGTGACTGAGATACATCTTTTTTAGATGACGACTCTATAACGAATATTATGGATTAAGAATACTGATCAGCGATACGGATTTGATATTTTTGGAACATCATGATGTCTTGCCGGCATCATTGAAAACTGTTGACCGCTTCTCTCTTGCAGGAAACAAACCTATGTTTATGTATACTATGATTGTCTTTTTGAATTTGGTGCTAATACTGTTATATGGAAAATGGAATAGGGCTTTGGATTATGGACGCGGATATTCTCTAATGGATGACGGCTGGATTATGAATGACGGACTAGACGCTTGTAATTTCCATCATAGCTCTCTAGATTTGTATCTAATAGCGCTTATGCCGGTGCTAGGGGCCGTGTGGTCATATCATCCAAGTTGCCACATGAACAGGTACAATAAAAGCGTACCTGAGATACAACACATATCACGAATCGCTAGATTCTTGGTATGTGCTTTAGAATAGGTTAACCAGAAGACTATTCTGTGAAGTCATGTGACGCAGTCAGTATGTCGGCACCTCTGCCCACTTCCCTTATAGGTGTTGTAATTTTTACCTGTATATGGCGAGATTCTGCTGGTGGACGTTTCGTCCCCGAGGCCCGCCCCCTGTACAGACCTTTTTGGTCTTTGATATATGTTGGCATTTGTGGGAAGTTGATGCTGGGTCGACATCGGGCCTCACAGACTAGTCTTTTGTGTTAAATGCCGTCATTTACATCTGACGACGATACAGCTCACCAATCTTCAATGTACGAGTTGTCACAGCGAAACAGCTCACCAATTACCAGTATACGAGTTGTCAGAGCATTTCCATCATAGCTCTCTAGATTTGTATCTAATACCGCTTATGCCGGTGCTAGGGGCCGTGTGGTCATATCATCCAAGTTGCCACATGAGCAGGTACAATAAAAGCGTACCTGAGATACAACACATATCACGAATCGCTAGATTCTTGGTATGTGCTTTAGAATAGTTTAACCAGAAGACTATTCTGTGAAGTCAGGTGACGCAGTCAGTATGTCGGCACCTCTTCCCACTTCCCTTATATGTGTTGTAATTCCGACCACTTCAATTATAAACGGCGGTTTGTAAGCCGTCAGAATTTCCTGGCTTCCGCTCAATTAACGCTAAGTTCTCACTCTCAATATAATTGCAATGTACTGATCAAACCCGTGAATTGACACTGTATCAAATAATAAACTTTCATAATTGATTAGGGCAAATGTGAAATTCAAACAGATAAATGTGAGGCGTCCCTCAATAATCATATAAATTCCACATATCCTCCACACCAGAAGTTAAATGTCGATCGTGCACTGATGGCATTTAACTCACTTTTCCAACACAATGTCAATTGAAGGTTGAGAAAAATTAAATCCACAGGCCGGCCTAACCTGGGACAAAACTGCCATAGGCGTGTTAAAACTAGATGATACAGAGGTTTGCTCTAAAGTCTTCGAAAAACAATCAAAACAAGGAATACAAGAAAATTTACACAGCTTGCAACGTTGCATAATACAAAAAATAATAAAAGGCAGTATGCATACAAACAAAATTGAACCAAATACGTACGTTAAAATCTCGGAAAACGACATAGTGGACCCGCGTTCTAGCTCCACTAGTCGTAACGGTTTAAGGGGCACATATTTCACCTTACGAAGGTCATGCCAGGGTGTGAGTTTCAGCGAGGTTATATAAATTAGTATGTTAGACTCATTTAGAATGGTAGGTATGTCGACAGGTGGTAAGGAAACGACAGTCGCTAGCAGAGAAACCATTTGAGTCATCACTTTTACCTGACTTAACTTCCAATCCACACCTTAAAAAGTACAACAACAAAAAATCTCATCATCGAACTCATCGCTTGCCGATTCGTTAGTCTTCAAACCTTAATCACGCACAGCGGCATCTCAAAATATCAGCATTTCTGCTCTTGCCTTGGCAAACTCAATAATTGTCGACATCTAAAAATCTACAAGCATGGGCCGCATCGCGCCCTGAATCGAAATTTGATTCCACGTGTGAACAAAATTCAGTTATTCATCAAGATGCTAGGTCAAATTATCGTTAGTCAAAATGAAAGACTCATTTGCACCTATGCTTAATCAAAACTTCTCGTTAACCACTCAACGTTTGCAACTGGTCATAACGTTAACACTGTTTATGTTGACCCTAACAAACAAAATAACAACGCGCATTATTCAACTCATACCACTACAGGGCATCTCAATATTGTTGCAACAAACAAACAAAAATATTCACCACAGACACAATTATTCTGCAGTTATGTCTCAAACAGTCTTCCATAACTGTCACCCAAGTATCGGATTTCTCTAGCATCGCCTGTGCTAGTGTAATATACGGCACTCCATCCGCAAAGGTTAACATTTGGACATTACGTGTTACTCATAATGAAAGCTAGAAATTCATGGTTGACTTGGACACTCAACGAAGTTGTCAATACGTGTTAATTGAAACCAATTTGTCATCCAACATCTTAGGCTTATATCTGAGAATCCAAAATAAACAAATAACCACAAATATTCACGAACATGCTTCCATAGCATCTACTAAGCATCTATATGCTTCAAGCCACTAGTACGTACATGTAATCAGTATATCTTAAACCTGTCGATCATGTACACAATAATTTTAGTTCTATTTAGCCAATATTACGTTAAGTGTTTTAGCTTACCAGCTAACACTATTATGGCAACTTAATCGCGATAAACGTCCTAATAAAATGAATCATTGTGGAACCACGTCACAATATTATTGTACAAACTTTAAAGGCTAGATTTATCAATCTGCAAATCACTAAATTTACTAGTCACAAAGGAATTCATGCAATCTACCACTTTCACCATTGGGCATGCAGTATTATCAATACGTAAACAAAACATGCACAATATACGAGATGTCAACAATTCATATAAGGCACGATTATGGCATATATAACATGATTTTTCAATTCATGTTACCAACCTGTCTGGGGATTCAGTCCAAAATGTTCCAAGAAAGTTATCAGAGTAAAATGTCTTTGAGTTCGTAAGGGCATGACCCATTCATGTAAATATACACTGTTCATCACTCGCACTATTGTCAATCAGTGGGAACTTCACAACGTCAGACAGAAAGTTCAGGGAAGTCCAGGCAGAGAATATATCACAACACAGTTATTTTTCAATCACTACGGCCATTTACAAGGCTCTGTTAAATGAAACGAATCAAACTGTACCTGTAGATATTGTTCCACGGAATGGACTCGGTCCAGAGGGTTCTGGTATACGCTGTCACGTCACCAAGAAAGAGGAGAAACATGTCGCTGTTATAGGAAGGAACAGTGCTTGGGTCGAAATACCGCCTTGACTACACAAAGAAGATATGAAAATACACATTTTCATGTAAAATCGAACCAATGAATTTGATCAATTTAGTTTCATCCGTCACTGTTGATGATGGGACTGGACACTTTCCGTTGGGTGCCAGGCGTGGTTGGCACCGGTCCGTGTCTTGACATCTTCAATTGGTCGATCACTGCTGGGGCCAGTTACGTACCAAATATGGCCTGTCTCATCGGTCACAGAATCCTCGTCGTCGGATTCTGCACCAGCGGGAATAATATAACAAGCACTGGATGCAGCGGTATGGCATCGTGGTTGCTGGGGTAGCTTCATGCTATGTCAAATTGTCACTTGTAAACGACCTCGTTGATACGATACAGATCGCTGCCACAAATCCACATTTGGTCGGGTTGACATGGCCAACTGAGGAATGTTCTGTGAATGGGGTGATACAATCATCACTACTGATACTTATAACAAGCTCTTAATCCTGTCCACATGCCTCTAAGCATCCTTAATATTATACAAGAAGGGGAGGGTAACGGTGTGACGAAAAGCTTATCTGTTTTTACAGGCATCAAGCCTGCTGAACTGCCGGCGTAGCCCACATCATTTCCATGACATCTCCGCCATAATCCAGCACCGTCCTACAGTTCTGCGTCAAATCAACAGCACGTTCCATAGGCCAATTTTCACCTATTCTGAAACACAAAGTGCCAAACGCAATCATTTGCAGCACGCCGTCAAAGTTCGCAAGAACTACATGATGGTAGATTGGTGAAAAGTCGAGAAGTCCGGGGGGGCGTGACACAATGCCCAGTGCATAGTCCAACAGTTCCGATACCCCAAAGTCGGATATCACGAGATTCACAGCTCTGTTGTGGGGCCTATATCCTTGATGACATGTGTGTCCTTCAGCCACCGGTCGATAGGATGTCTGGAGGTATCGACCTCCATTGGTACTGGTTCGTCAGACAACATATCTGAACGAGATGATCGCCCTTCCACGTGAGCGTTCACATCAGCACGCACGGCGTTCGTTACCGTTGTTACGCCCTGTGTTATGGCCTGCAGATCTTGCACTCGCACGGCTTGATCTGCCATACTTGTCTCGTCTTGTAGTGTCTCGTCGGGGTCGCCAATGTGGAATTTTTGCGTCTTATCAGTAGTTTACGTGAAAGTGATAAGACACGGGGATCTTCTCCACATAACCCTTTTTCCGTATGTTCGTCTTCAGTCACCCCAAAGAACTACAAGACAACTCGTTGTGATGATAGAGGTTGATGTTGTTTACTTCTGCATCATAACATAGACAGAGTACAGCAAATCATAATAACCTGAAAACGTCTGTACGAAATGAAGCTCGGTGTTATATGCTTAATTTATTGTAATATACATCGAACTTAAATAGAGCTGAGCAAACAAGTACTCAAACACAGATCTGTGAGAAACTTTAGTCTCTCACCACTCAAACACTTAATTAAGGCAACTACCGGAATGGACACTTGAGCGTTTGTCCTTACTGGCATAGGGCTGGCCTGTCTAACCAAAATGATTCAAACTCTTACTAATCCATTTAACATTTAACAGAAGACAATTTATATATACGCATTTCTATAACATGCAGCGTGAATCAAGTTTATATTTGAGAATACAATTAAATCTGAAGTGCCAACCTCTTGCTCTAACAGACACCGTATTAATTATCCTAATCTCCACGGTCTGTGCTTTCCGACCACTTCAATTATAAACGGCGGTTTGTAAGCCGTCAGAATTTCCTGGCTTCCGCTCAATTAACGCTAAGTTCTCACTCTCAATATAATTGCAATGTACTGATCAAACCCGCGAATTGACACTGTATCAAATAATAAACTTCCAAAATTGATTAGGGCAAATGTGAAATTCAAATAGATAAATGTGAGGCGTCCCTCAATAATCATATAAATTCCACAGCGGGATCCTCGACTTCAAATTGTGTTTAGTATTTTCTGCATCTTAACATGGGATACAGTGTGGAAAATATTTTTATTCAGTGATAACTAGGACATTTTTGACTTGAAGTTGCCAAAATTATCATTCAACGTAAGTCTAATGTTTCTTTCTTGTAACAGAAGGATAATTTGTGGAATATTTCCATGCATGAGTATTGTGACTAACGTCACATGACCTACGAATTAGGGTTTGATAGGATTTAACCCTATCTGCCCGGGGGGCGGGGGATAAAATCCCCTCCCCCTACCCAACTTTCTGTGATATCTCGGAAAAGACACAAGATGTAGAGCTGAAACTGTTGTCCCTATTTTGCAGAGGAAAGGATTCGGATGGACTGACTTTCCGACTCATTACCGGACGATTTGCAAATGAGAGCCTGTTTCGTAGGAATTTACACTGGCTATCGATGGATAAAAATCTACATAATGCAGTAAATATAGACTGGAGACTGGGAGATTACGAACCACACAATTACACCGAGTGCCATGTGTCAATGCACCCTGTAGACGATGGCTTGTATAGTCCACGTTTCGTGAGACTCGTCGGTGATATTTTTTCACTACCGTTGGATTAAATGGGTTGTTGTGGCGCGCACATTTCGGAAAATGTTGGTTGAACGTCGTCTATTTTTGGTCTTAATTTTGATGTAAACTTTTGAACGCCAAGAAATGGCCAGACACAGGAAGATTTAACAAACAGTATAGACATCAGTAGCAGCCAAAATTTTGTGTAAGTATAGTTCTATCAGAGCAAACACAGCCACACACAAAACTGTTTGTTCTAAAAACTATAATCATGATATATGTTGGACAAAGCCTGGCTTTCCTGTATAACTATATTTGAGGAGAAAAATCTTAGTTGATAGGAATTTTATTCTACATCTGAGCTATATCGTGTTTTACCCCCCTGAATTTCCTCATCGACTACTTTCTCCTGGCAATAAAACAAGTGACGTCACCCGTAGTCTCCCTTTGTCATTTCTCCCTTGTACAACTATGCACGTTCGCCGTATATATACTCGTGTTATACCCCCCTTTTGGGTTTTTTAACATGTAAAATGCCTATACCAGGGGGGTATAACACGAGTATATATAGAGCGACGATTATACGGTGACGATTAAGGGAGACGTGCATAGTTTTACAAGCCAGGGGGAGATCTATGAAATTGTGGGGAAACACGATATAGCATCTGAGCTATATCGTGTTTTACCCCCCTGAATTTCCTCATCGACTACTTTCTCCTGGCAATAAAACAAGTGACGTCACCCGTAGTCTCCCTTTGTCATTTCTCCCTTGTACAACTATGCACGTTCGCCGTATAATCGTCGCTCTATATATACTCGTGTTATACCCCCCTGGTATAGGCTTTTTACATGTTAAATAACCCAAAGGGGGGTATAACACGACTATATATATAGCGTGGATGGTTAAAAAATTATCAAATTTAATAACATTCTGTGAAAAGAGGGATTTTTTTGATGGGGCCTGTATAAAAAAAATGGGGCTTGGTTTTTTTGGGGGGAAATAAGGAAAATAGAGAATAAGGGGGTTATTTACTAGGGGGTTATTTCAAAATGGTATAGATATTATTATCGAATTTAATAACATTCTGTGAAAAGAGGGATTTTTTTGATGGGGCCTGTATACAAAAAATGGGGCTTGTTTTTTTGGGGGGGAAATAAGGAAATTTGAGAATAAGGGGGTTATTTAATAGGGGGTTATTTCAAAATGGTATAGATATTAACAAAATCAATAGCAACTTCTGATAAGAAGGAAATTTGAGAATAAGGGGGTTATTTAATAGGGGGTTATTTCAAAATGGTATAGATATTAACAAAATAAATAGCAACTTTTGATAAGATGGAAATTAGAGAATAAGGGGGTTATTTAATAGGGGGTTATTTCTAAATGGTATAGATATTAACAAAATGAAAAGCATTTTTAGAAAGGATTGAATTTTTTCTGGTGCCTGTATGAAATAAATGAGGCTTGTTTTTCTTCGGGAGGAAAATATATAATTATGGGGTTATTTGAGAGGGGGTTATTTTAAAATGGTGTAGATATGAATGAATTCAATAGCATTCTGTGAAAAGATGGAACAGTGTGTATTTATGGGTGGGGTGTCGTCTGATGTTTACATTGATCGTGCATTGATAGAAGTTCTCTTTCGAAAGAGATGGTTGGCCCTGAAAAGGGACGTTGGAATGCGAAGAACGCTTGAAGGTAGATATATTTTTTTGAGTTCTCAATGAGAAGAATTTTTTTTTTTCGTTCTTCTTTATGTACATGCCATGTTCAGTAAATGTATATACAAGATATTGTTCCATAGGATATACTGGTATGTAAAGATGGTAACGTCATATTCAGGCGAAGTCGTCATCGGATGACAAAACAATGTTCTTGAAATAATTTGTGTGCACATGTCCAACTTTTGAGCGTTTGGTTCCTTTCCGTACAGATTTATTCCCTCGCACGGTCACGTTTACCGGTAAGCCTTGGTCAACCACATCCGAAGCACAGGGAGACGACGTGATATCATCAGATATATCAGCTATGAAGCCTGAACGCCGCTGCACAAGGGGATTTGCCTGGGGTATATCTGTACGCCGCTGTACATGGGGATTGGGCTGGGCAACACTCGGTGTCCTCACGGTCTGTACTGTCCTTTGCACACGTTTCTTCTGTCGTAAGGTAATGCTTGTGGGTAATTCGGCAACCACCTGAAATGATGCAGGGCATGACGTCATGTCTGTTGGCGAAATATCTGGAATGAACAGCGGACCACGGTGTACTGGATCGGGGGTGGGTACATTAACATTTTCCTGCACGGGCTTCTGTGGAGTATCCTCAGTTTGGTCTTCTCCTTCGGTGTCGTCCTCTCGCACTATTTTCGTGACGTCTAGTTCGTTCTGTGCCGTCCATGTGTCGAATACGGGAGTAGTATACGTGTATGTTGGCGGTGTCGTCAGTGGGTAAACACTTTTCACGAGATTGAAGAATGCCTCGTACAAGTTGTGTTTTTGACGATTTCTCCACATTATCTCACAAAGATGACCCTCGAAATTTCTTACGTTCGTTCCATTGATTTTTTTGAAGTGTTTCTTCCCGTGGGTCCATGCTCCTTCGATTTGATTTGTGTGCACGGTTATGACTTCTTCTGTTTCGGTGTTGACATAAATCCGTTTAAAGCCCTCCTTATGAATGACTGTGAAATGGTTGTAGCCGAGTTCATTCAGGCGCACATAGGCCGACCAACCGTCCGAATAAATGGTAGATCCCACTTCGGCGTGTCGCTGGATAATAGATAGTAACGTTGGGGCATCTCGCTTCTCCACAGGGTATAAAACAATTCTGTTTGTTTCTCTCTCTACCATTCCGAAAACCCATATCTTGCAACCGGATGGATTGCCGCGGTGATATTTGCATTTTTTTCCGAATAGCGATTCGTCTATCTCGATTATCCCTTTAAGTTTGTGTGGAGTTATGTTGTTAACGAAATATTCCTTGAACAGTTCTCTGATGAAAGACGCCCAGTCCACAGCTGTTTTCTTGTAGTCCATTCCCGTTTCCTTCGCACATCTCAGAAGTGTAGAGCCGTCAATAAAGGTCTTGATAAATTGCATTAAGTCTTGAATGGGAAATTTTGACTGTCCCAAGAAGGAGTTGGTTCTCACAGACATTTCATGTCTCTTGGGTCCTGTACAGCGCCAGGAATACCCATCTATAGAAGAACTTCGTTTCATGAGTGTACAGGGTTTAGTACACCTCGTACACTGCATTTCTGACAGTAGAATGCCTTTCGTTTGCAGCCATTTTATAACTATAACTTGATCTCCCAAGAACAGTCGATAGAACGTCCACGGGTTGTTAAAGTCCTCGAATTCAATGGCATAGTATTTCAAATTGCGGAAATTTCCTTCTTTTTTTTTTTCTTTTTCAAAAACGTAGAATTTATTATCCACATAGACAAATATACACGACAGAGAAATAAATTGTTCAAACTAAGGAAGAGGGCCCTAAAATTAAAATTGATTGACTAGAATATGAAGGGCCCTGAAACGCCAAGGTCGCACTTTGTACGGCTTCGGTGGTTAGACGATTTTCCTGTTTTTTCGTTGGATTTACCCTGTGTTATGTCTGGATTTTTCTACTGTGTTTCCGTGAATGTATATTGATGTGAACTGTGAAATTCTGTGCTGAAATTCTGTGGATTTACTGTGTTGTGTGCCTCTGAAGTTTTCAACAGATTTGTGATTTGATTTACCTGGCCATTTTGCTGTCTTCCTCGTGTTCCTGCCCTGTTTCTTCATTTGCATATCTTTGGATTTACGTGTGACTGTGCTGACTTACCTGTGTGTTCTACCTGCTATTTAACTTTACCTGTGAATTTCGTGTCGTCTTACCTGTGTTTTCTACCTGTGCCGCTCATCTGTTACCTGTTACTTTAACTGTATATTTCAACTGTGTATTTCGTGTCGTCTGATATCATGGAGTCCAAATTACAACGTACTGCGAGGCTCACCATGAGGGGTCCGCTCCGGTCGCCGTTTCTATTCAGGCGGGATATTATTGATCTGTTGGCTGTACAGGGAGTTACCGTGAAGGAGGTGGAGGCCTTGTGACAGACGTCCGATCCACGAGAGTGGTTTTTGACTTTTGTCTCCAGGGCAGTGCTCGATCGCGTTCTGCTTTTGGATAGTGTATCTTCCCAGGATTTTTCCGTGGACTTTTCTTTGTTCAATGCCCGTAAAGTAGTGGTGAATGTACAGTGGGTGACGCCGAAGGTGGAGAATCAACATTTGGTTGATTTCTTCTCGGCCTATGGAAAAGTGTTGCTGGTGGAACAGTCGATTGCCCCGGAGTTCCCGTTTAAAACCGACGTCTGCAAAGTTCATCTGTTGGTGGACGAGGACTTGTTGGAAGAAATTCCGTACGAAACTGTTGTAAACAAGTGTAGGATCTCTATTGTGGTTCCTGGACGTCCCGTGAAATGCTATAAGTGTAAATCTTATGGACATACGCGGCGTTCATGTGAGAAAAAGCATTGCTGGAGATGTAAGATCTACCATTTCCCTGGGATGTGTGATAGTCGTCAAGATGCAGTGAAGGATCTCATCGGAGATATCTCGGATTCGAGCAGTAGTGCGTCTGGGGAGAAGTCCGGGGGGGGAGTAGGGGGGGGCTGATTCGAGTCGGCCTCCTGTGGCGCCTCAACCCCTGGTCGCTCCCGAGGCGATGGAGGAAAGTGAAAGTGGAGATGTGTCGGACTCGAGCAGCAGTAGTGCGGAAAGTCAAGGTGATGAATCTGGGGAGAGGTCTGTGGGGTCTGGGGAGGTAGCGGAGCAGTTCGCTGTTTCGCCCTCTTCGGTCTCTCCGGGCCCTCCCGAGGCGATGGAGACTGAAACTGGGTCAAAAAAGCGTTCCTGGGCTGAAGAAGTGGAGGATTCTGCTAACAAGTCTCCTAAATTAAGTGGCGAGGAGCTACTGGATTATGAGTTAAGGAAACGTTTGCTACCATTTCATTTGGAAAAAGCTTCGGGCCCACATGGTTCGGAGTGTAGTGTATGTGAAGTTAACATGGATGGGCCTGATGGTTGCGTGTGGATCCGCCATGTATATTTTTGTTACTGTGGTGTATACGGTCTGCAATATACTTTGAGTAGTTTAAAGCCAGCCCCGTGTTGTTTTGACTACTCTACGGGTTGCACTGTACATCGTTTAAAGTTTGTTAATATAGTTCATAATTTGGAAACTGTTTTCAAGAGATAATTATTTCCCTGCAATGTGTAAATTTTCAGTCATGGAAAAGTGACTATTTTTCCTAAATGACAATGGGGAAAGTGACTATTTTTTCCTTAATGACAATGTTATTAATTTCGCGTCGCGTGACTTGTAGGCTTATGCCTTCTTTTTTGTGTTGATATCTTCCTGCGGAAAGTGACTAGTTTTCTTTAGTGACAATGTTCATGTCGCGTGACATGTTGGCTGGACATTTTCCTGCAAGAGTACTTGAGTGTCGTGGAAAAGTGACTGTATTTTTTTTTCTTAGTGTCAATATTCATGGCTTTGCGTTTTCTTTACAGTGTTCTTGAGTGTTCCAATTTAAATGTTATGTTGAATTCCGTGTTGTTATAATTAATAATGTTCATCGTTTTTATTAGTTGTATATTGCTTCTTGGTAACGATAAGTTAAGGCGGAAATTTCCTTTAAGTTGATCTGACATATTGGCTTTTAAATACTTGGTCTGTTGCGTGACAGACAGACAGACAGAATTTAGGGTATTGGCGCCCCATTCGATTGAATGATTTGCGCCATGTCATTGATATTGCTTCAGTATAAAAGTAATCTGTATGAATATATATAAAAAAAAACCTCAATGGATTGAATATGTAATGGGAATATATAGATTAAAGGTGTTATGGCTCAGAGAAAGGCAGGCGATGTTAAGTGTTTGGTAGGTTATTTCCATGAAGGGGAAGTAAAATATATAAAAAGCAATAAATATGTATGGCATACAAACAAGAATTAATACATAATCAACACATGCATACACATGCAAGAGTAGGTTGAGATCAGCATACAAGTAAAAAAGAATAAATATAAGTATAGGCCATGCAAAAAATAGTAATGCTACACAGATATCACAGATAAATCAAATTAAAAGGAAAAAAAAAAAAAAATTAAAACTTACAATACATGGTCAGTATAAATTAAAAACGTTTACATCGGATGATAAAATCCGCAACAGCCTGGAAAACCTTACCGTGATTTCTAGAAGGCTTAAAAACATTCTCCATGGTTGGATTAAAAACACCTGCATGAATAAGATCAGTATAAAACAGATTACGTTGATTAACATGTCTGAGACAATGGAATAAAAAATGATCTACTGAATCATCCACCAAGCAATCGTCGCATAAACCAGTTTCATGTAAATTAAAACGAGCAAGGTAAGAGTTAATAGGAATATGCCCAGACTGAATTCTATAAAATAGTTTCTCCGCAAGTCGGGACGATAAGTTAAAATCATGGGCTAAAATAACCTCTGAGTTAAAATCATGATAAAAGCGACCTTTAGTGGATGAATCCCAGTCTTCCTGCCACATGCGAATGAATTGGGGTTTGAGCCAACTTAAAATCTCGGACATGTTCATTAAAACTGGGATGGAAATACCAGGGAGTAAAAGTGCTTGCTTGGCTAATCGGTCAGCTGACTCATTCCCCAACAGACCCACATGGGCAGGAAGCCATTCAAAACATATGTGTTCCCTGGAAAGATAAAACAGTGCAGATATGTAATATTTCATATAAAATAGGAGTAGATTTCGTCCAAGAAAAATTAATAAGTGCTTGTAAAGAACTCAACGAGTCTGATAAAATTACAGCTCTAGCTGGTCTAAAATCAGATAAAAACCGCAATGACATTAAGATAGCTGTGAGCTCAGCTGTAAACACAGATACATTATCAGTCAATCTAAAACACTTACTATATTTGATTTCGGGCACACAGAAAGCTGCCCCGACACGATCAGAATCTTTTGACCCGTCTGTAAAGACCTGTAAATATTGAGACCAATTAGTATCGATATGTTCCCTAGCACAAGACTGAATAATATACTGGGGGTCAGATTTTTTAACTTTATTATGAATATCTAACGATATGAATGGTGATTTTAAATGCCAGGGAGGAAGTGCTGGAACAGAGGACTGTTGAATAATTAAATCAGGAATATTAAGCATGGAACAAATAGATTTGGAACGAATACTAAATGGTTCTGGTCGAGAAGAATTGTCAACATAAAATCTATCATATGGAGTAGGGGTAAAAACAGATAAGGCAGATTGGTTTTTTGAGGACTTCAACTTCAACGTAAATTTAAGAGTGCGCATGCGTCGCCGAATATACAGAGGCCACTCATTGCACATAACTTGTAAAACATTTAAAGGAGTGGTTCTGAGAGCCCCTGTACATATACGAAGAGCGTGACACTGAACAGAGTCTAGTTTTGATTTCAGTGTCGCGCATGCGCTATCGTAAGCCTCACAACAATAATCTAATCTAGAACGAATTAATGCACGGTATAATAATAATAATGTTTTCTTATCTGCACCCCATGATCTTCCAGACACACAACGCATAAGGTTTAGCACTTTCTTACATTTAATGGTTAGGACATTAATATGTTCTTTCCATGTAAGACGTTTGTCCAATATAGCACCCAAATATTTAAAAGAGTTTGAAATTTTTACAATAGAACCATCCAACACAAGATTAAGCGGGTTCTGTAAATGCCTTTTTGTAAATAATACAGCTTCAGTTTTCACAGATGAAAACTTAAAACCCCACAGATGACCCCATTTAACAATATCATTAATACCCTGTTGAATATATTTCTTTGCATGATTAATACTTTTACAGGCAAACCATATAGCTTTGTCATCTGCAAATGATGCGTGATGTTCGTTGTCCGTTTATATACTGGTATTCGGCTTGGAATATGTTATAAGCATAATATTGTTGGCGTTTCCCCTCGTGAAAATCGCGGGAAAGTTGTATGAAATGTAATTCAGTGGACCTATCGCGGGCCAGTCCCATGTGATTAACCCATTCCATGAACAATGTAGGCTCTAGCCCATTGACGTACACAAAGGCGGACAAAATAAGGCGGTCAAAATTTCGCACATTTTTTGTCCAAAACAAGCGTCTTAATTTTGGTGGCCAATCACGCGCCGGACCAATTAGATCTTGAATTAGAATCCACATGTCGAACGTCTTTCTGCTTCTACTAGTCATCGTTGTGAAATGTGTATGTCTTGTGAAACCTTATATTGGCCTGTAATTTGCATTAAAATAGGAATTTAATTCGCGGGGTTTTTGGTAATATACACCCCTTTCTGCTTCTACCAGCCATCGTTGTGATATGTGTACGTGTTGGTTTGTTATTTTTTATTCATTGTTTGAATTTAAACTTGAATTGTTGTCAATGTTATGTTATTCGTTGAACTCTGCTCAGCATTGAGTGTCACCGTATAATCGTCGCTCTATATATACTCGTCTATATTTTCCTCCCGAAGAAAAACAAGCCTCATTTATTTCATACAGGCACCAGAAAAAATTCAATCCTTTCTAAAAATGCTTTTCATTTTGTTAATATCTATCCCATTTTGAAATAACCCCCTATTAAATAACCCCTTATTATCTAATTTCCATCTTATCAAAAGTTGCTATTGATTTTGTTAATATCTATACCATTTTGAAATAACCCCCTATTAAATAACCCCCTTATTCTCAAATTTCCTTCTTATCAAAAGTTGCTATTGATTTTGTTAATATCTATACCATTTTGAAATAACCCCCTATTAAATAACCCCCTTATTCTCAAATTTCCTTCTTTCCCCCCCAAAAAACCAAGCCCCAATTTTTTTTATACAGGCCCCATCAAAAAAATCCCTCTTTTCACAGTATGTTATTAAATTCGATAATAATATCTATACCATTTTGAGCGTTCGTTAGCCGGAACCAGGTGTTTTCAACCATCGTCACTCTATATATACTCGTGTTATACCCCCCTGGTATAGGCATTTCACATGTTAAATTACCTAAAAGGGGGGTATAACACGAGTATATATACTCGTGTTATACCCCCCTTTTGGGTTTTTTAACATGTAAAATGCCTATACCAGGGGGGTATAACACGAGTATATATAGAGCGACGATTATACGGTGACGATTATACGGCGAACGTGCATAGTTTTACAAGGGAGAAATGACAAGGGGAGACTACTATTGTTTTATTGCCAGGAGAA
Source organism: Hanleya hanleyi (assembly GCA_036873755.1). Lineage (NCBI taxonomy): Eukaryota > Metazoa > Mollusca > Polyplacophora > Lepidopleurida > Hanleyidae > Hanleya > Hanleya hanleyi. Next base: position 31,218 of record JAVTVY010007136.1, read on the forward strand.
AGTAGTCGATGAGGAAATTCAGGGGGGGTAAAACACGATATAGCCGTGTTATGGAAGATACTTTGCCCGAAAACATCGGCTGAGGAGTCTATTTTTTTTTTTTTGGTTGTTGTTTCTGACGGCTTTAGCCCGAACCGAAAATGAGAAAAGTAAATAAGACGTCAGTCGCTCGAAATCTTTAACTGCACATGGCGTGGGGAATTGAGACAGAGGCACAAAAAGCATTTTATCGAATAAATAATATGATTTGGCATCTCAAGCACTATGACAACCACCTAATGACTCCTTTAATTAACTGAAATCTGCCATCAAACACGGATTTTGTCAACAAAACCGTTATGTTTCTTTCTCCACAGTTTACAGGGACATGCGCAGAATGGGGTTGACCTTTTGACTCACGTCATCAAGAAATCGATACCTGTTGGTTTTAAACCAATAGCGACGTGTGTTTATTCACGTGATCAGAAATGTCACGAGATCAAAATAACGAAGGTCATATTCTCACAAGATGGCAGAAAGGTGCGAAAACGTTAAAATCATTGGAGGTTTTTTCTCACACATTTGATCACATTTTGTCAGCATCAAAACAGTCATGATAGATGGTACATGGACAAAGAAGCTCAGGTCGGTCAAACTGTATCAAATTGGCATTTTTGTTCTCTCCCGTTTCGTTATTTTCGCAGCGGGGCCCGGGCCCACCACGTTTAATGGGGGTGAAGGCGGGCGAATATTTTTGACCCCCCCCCCCCCCCACTTTTCGATATTCCTTAATGACCATGTTCCTAGCATTATAAGACGCAAAGTTTTTGTTGTTGTTGTTGTTTCAGCCTTGACGTCTTATGTCGGTAGTTGAAAGTGAAAATGAAAAAGAAGAAACGTTTACCATAATACTTATTTTCAAACCTCTTACACTCCCCTGAATATGTCCTTTCCCTTTTATGATCACCTAACTGGGTGGATGATGTCATTGGGGTGTTTACATGCCTTGTACAAAGCACAAGAATGGAAACATCTTATCAACAGTTTTTCCGGCCTCATCGATTTTCGATCGACGCCATGTTTGTCAAATTGTGTGATGCGCATGTGTCGAACAAAACAACATCCGGTTAAGAAAAAGCACATGGGTACACGTGGTGGGCGTGATTTAACTAGCCATGTACTTTTTACGTGGATGCTGTTTTGTTCGACACGTGCGCATTACACAAACATGGCGTCGATCGAAAATCGACGAGGCCGGAGTAATTGTTGATAAAATGTTTCCATTCTTGTGCTTTGTACAAGGCATGTAAACACTCCAATGACACCATCCACCAAGGTGATCATAGAACGGAAAGGACATACTCAGGAGAGTGTAAGAGGTTTGAAAGTAAGTATTTTGGTGAACGTTTCTTCTATTTTATTTTCACTTTTAACTGCTGACATAAGACGTCAAGGCTTAAAATACCAGGGGCAAATACAGGCCTGTTTTGCTACCCTTTAAAGGTGCCCAAATTACAGCTTGTCTTCAAAAAGCCCAAATTACAGACTTTTTGATTTCTTCCAGGATTGAAAAAGAATTGACCAGATAACATCTGGGCATTCTGTGTTCTGTTCAGACCAACAAAAATCAGTTTGAGGACTTTGTGGACAATCCAGGGTCTCCTAACATGTAATTCCACTCAAGGACCTTAATTTAGCCCAAATTAGAGGGCTGGAAAGAGTGCCCAAATTAGAAAACTGTATTTGCCCCTGACAACAACAACAAAAACTTGACATCTTATGAGGCTAACCATGTCCCCACATTAAAATTACAGATAGAGTACCAGGATCATATAAACTGTTTATACCGGTTTTATTTTGAGTGTACTGCTCAATAAAATTTCACCATAGTGTGATGTTCTGTCCTATAGCCATTGTTCCCGGGTTAATTAATTCGTGTATGTAATTACCATCAATATTATTATTATTGTGCAGATGGCGCTGCTAACTTGTAATATTTATTCGTCAGCAGCGCCATCTGTACATTTTAAGTGTATAGCCGAAAAAATCTATATAGGCCTTATAATCATCATCTAGTCTTGGAATCTCGTCGATAAACTTGGGCGTTATCTACTCTCCAGCTTTCTTGGGCGCTTTCCCGGACGTTTCAGTGAAATTTTCATACTTCTGTTCACATTCTGATCTTTTTCTTCTGTATTCAGTCTGACAAAGTCAATTCTGAAATATTTTTCTCGTCAAACTTGCCAGCCCTCTGCATGTGGGCGAAGAGGTTGACGATACGCCCTCTGCATGGGGTAGATTCGAAACAGGGCGAGGCCTCTATCGGTACCACCGAAATACCATCACAAGAAAGCCCGTTTCGTTTGTTAAAAGAGAATGTGACCCTAGACTGTGACCCTAGATGGCGAGATTCTGCTGGTGGACGTTTCGTCCCCGAGGCCCGCCCCCTGTACAGACCTTTTGGTCTTTGATATATGTTGGCACTTGTGGGAAGTTGATGCTGGGTCGACATCGGGTCTTACAGACTAGTCTTTTGTGTTAAATGCCGTCATTTACATCTGACGACGATACAGCTCACCAATCTCCAATGTACGAGTTGTCACAGCGAAACAGCTCACCAATTACAGTATACGAGTTGTCAGAGCATTTCCATCATAGCTCTCTAGATTTGTATCTAATACCGCTTATGCCGGTGCTAGGGGCCGTGTGGTCATATCATCCAAGTTGCCACATGAACAGGTACAATAAAAGCGTACCTGAGATACAACACATATCACGAATCGTTAGATTCTTGGTATGTGCTTTAGAATAGGTTAACCAGAAGACTATTCTGTGAAGTCATGTGACGCAGTCAGTATGTCGGCACCTCTTCCCACTTCCCTTATATGTGTTGTAATTTTTTTCCTGTATATGGCGAGATTCTGCTGGTGGACGTTTCGTCCCCGAGGCCCGCCCCCTGTACAGACCTTTTGGTCTTTGATATATGTTGGCACTTGTGGGAAGTTGATGCTGGGTCGACATCGGGCCTTACAGACTAGTCTTTTGTGTTAAATGCCGTCATTTACATCTGACGACGATACAGCTCACCAATCTCCAATGTACGAGTTGTCACAGCGAAACAGCTCACCAATTACCAGTATACGAGTTGTCAGAGCATTTCCATCATAGCTCTAGATTTGTATCTAATACCGCTTATGCCGGTGCTAGGGGCCGTGTGGTCATATCATCCAAGTTGCCACATGAACAGGTACAATAAAAGCGTACCTGAGATACAACTCATATCACGAATCGTTAGATTCTTGGTATGTGCTTTAGAATAGGTTAACCACAGGACTACTCTGTGAAGTCATGTGACGCAGTCAGTATGTCGGCACCTCTTCCCACTTCCCTTATATGTGTTGTAATTTGTAAATGTGTTATTTTGACCCACATTTTCAACGTTGTATCGAGCATTAATAAGGTATTTTATGCGCCGGATATAGCTCAGAATGCATCTCCTACAATCTAGAACCACGGAGCTGTCGGGGCCTAGGCCGCCCCTGGACCCTCGCCTAATTGTGCTGTGATCCTTGGGCTGGGCAATCTGAAAGTGTACGTTCATAAAGTTAGACCGCGGTTCGCAGTTCGTTATCCGAGAGAACTAGCAATTGTTTCTTCAGATATGCATAGCAAGAGAGAATGTCATGCTCTCTATCTTCGCGAATAAGGAACTGCGAGCCGCGGACTAACTTTATGAACGTTGAAATTGTTTCCGCCACCCCTTTTTGGGTCATTGACTTTTGAAAGCTTTGCCCCCCCGTCCCAACTTTCGATTACGTTCCGATGCCACTGGTGGTTGTGCCACATCGATTCTTTTGTTCAAGAATGAGAATGGAAATGGAAAAGGGGAGGGGGGCTGTAGAAAAGTATGATTTCCGAAGTACCGTCTCCAATCCACCAATTGTGAAAAATATATTATCAAAGGTGTCGTTTTCAATCCACCGTTGCAGACAAGTATATGTATCCCAGCATTTGTTTTACCATGCCCCTTTATGGTCCTCTAGTTTTCGACAGCATTATTCACAGGTGCAATAACTATTACTATAAGATTAGACGTTTTCACTAATGACCGATTGCCTCCCATTCTCGTTCAAGCAATGAACAAAAGTGGTCACGTTGTGTAAGCATAAATCTTATGCGGTTTTATTTCAGTGGGACTAAATTGTCTATCATAACTGAGAGGACAATGGAAGACTTATCAGTATCTCTTGATCAAGAGACAGGACCATTGATGCAATATGATGGGATAGCCTACTGGCATTCTGCAAATGTATCTATCGAATATGGAGATGTAACCGTGAAAACAGAACCAACAGCCCAGTATGAGGATGGAGAACAACAAGGTGGAGTTAAGTATGATCCATGTGAACAAGTACCGGTAAGCCAAAAGAAATATTTTGTCAGTCGGATTAAAAACCAGATTTACAAAAACTGCTGCCCATCCCACTTATCGCTCATGTAGATCTGGCATCAACATCCCCATTTCCAAGTTGTACGGACCAATCACAGATCTTTCCACGATTTAGGGATGTATGTTTGGAATGTTAAGGTCATATCACAACTGTGTGGGGAAGACTAGTTGATCTCGTGATATTATGAACACAGAAATATCTCTTTGAATTGATTGATATATCTAAATTCTAGCAATGTATAATCGAATATCACTGTTTCCAGAGAATAAAATATCGATCTGATGAAACAAGTTAAAGCAAACGAGAAGATGAGTTTTACATATACTGTACACTTGTTGCCATCTCGCTGCAAAGTAAGACGGGCCAGACGTGTTAACTTGATCTGCCGACAGCTAGGTCCTTCAACAAAGAAGCTCGATTCTTGGCCCAAATCTTAAATCAGCGACAAGCAAGATATGGAGCGTTATTTTTAGATCTGGTTTTAATGTTATCTAACAGCTTCTGGATATAGTTCTAAAGGCTCATTTTAGAGTATGCTACAGGTTTATACTAAATTCACAAACTGTAATTAATTATGCAGGCAAATTTTTTAACATGTGCTCAATAACTGAGCGTATTGAAATTGAAATGTGTTTTAAAAATAAGGCTGATTTTTTTTTTAATTCAGCCCTTTGTCAAGAAGTGTTCTGATGACGAGCAGAAACGTGTGGATGATTTGTTCTCTGACAGGCCATACCCTGTGACCATGTACATGGTGAACTTCAAGACTGGAGAAAATACAAAACTGCCCAAAGAATCTGTAACAGTTTGCAATTTAGAAACGGACATCAAAGGAAGATTGGCACCTGTAAGAGTTATTAATGCTGGTGAAAAGCCATACGAATGCTCGCCCTGTCCATATAGCTGTTCGCAGAAAAGAAACCTAGACGGGCATGAAATGAGACATACTGATACAAAGCCATATTTATGTACATTTTGTCCATGTAGATGTAGAAACAAAGAGATACTTCACAGAATTCGAAGAACACATACTGGTGAAAACCCGTTTAAATGCCCACTCTGTTCATATAGCTGTTCACAGAAAGGGAACCTAAAGGAACATGAAAGGACACATACTGGGGAAATACAATATAAATGTTCATTCTGTCCATACAACTGTTCACAGAAAGGGAAACTGAAGGCACATGAAAGGACACATACTGGCGAAAAGACATACAAGTGCTCCCTCTGTCCATATAGATGTTCACAGAAAGGGAAACTAAAGGCACATGAAAGAATACATACTGGTGAAAAGCCATATAAATGTTTACTCTGTCCATTTAGCTGTTCACAGAAAGGGAGCCTGAAGGAACATGAAAGGATACATACTGGTGAAAAGCCATATAAATGTTTACTCTGTCCATTTAGCTGTTCACAGAAAGGGAGCCTGAAGGAACATGAAAGAACACATACTGGTGAAAAGCCATACAACTGTTCACTATGTCCATTTAGCTGTTCACATAAAGGGAACCTAAAAAAACATGAAAGGACACATACTGGTGAAAAGCCATACAACTGTTTACGCTGTCCATATAGGTGTTCACAGAAAGGGAGCCTGAAGGCACATGAAAAAACACATACTGCTGAAAAGCCATACAACTGTTCACTCTGTCCATTTAGCTGTTCACACAAAGGGGACCTAAAGACACATGAAAGAACACATACTGGTGAAAAGCCATACAAATGTTCACTTTGTCCTTATAGCTGTTCACACAAAGGGAGCCTAAAGACACATGAAAGAACACATACTGGTGAAAAGCCATATAAATGTTTACTCTGTCCATTTAGCTGTTCACAGAAAGGGAGCCTGAAGGAACATGAAAAAACACATACTGGTGAAAAGCCATACAACTGTTCACTTTGTCCATATAGCTGTTCACAAAAAGGAAACCTAAAGACACATGAAAGGACACATACTGGTGAAAAGTCATATAAATGTTCACTCTGTCCATTTAGCTGTTCACAGAAAGGGAACATGAAGGAACATGAAAGGACACACACTGTTTAAAAGACATACAGCTGTTCACTCTGTCAATATAGCTGTTCACACAAAGGGAACCCAAAGGCACATGAAAGGCCACACACTGGTGGAAAGCCATATAAATGTTCACTCTGTCCATTTAGCTGTTCATAGAAAGGGAACATGAAATGGCATATTGGTGAAAAGCCATACAAGTTGTCCCTCTGCTCATAAAGCTGTTCAAACAAAGGGAGCCTAAAGGAAATGAACGGACACATACTGGTGAAAAGCCACACAACTGTTCACTCTGTCCACGTGGCTGTTCACACAAATGGAACCTAAATGCACATGGAAGGACTCCTACTGGTGAAAAGCCATACAAGTGCTCCAGATGTTCATATAGCTGTTCAGAGATAAGCAGCCTACAGGAACACGGAACATAATAATAATATTCAGTAGCCATAGAAATAGTTACTCTGTCCATATACCTTTGCATAGTCGTGTTTTGGCTTTTTTGCATACATTTTAGTAAGGATTGTTTAATATGTTTGAAATGGAACACCTTTAAATTACGACTAACAGATGTTTTCATATAAGCCGTGACATTACAGTAAAACATATTGTGTTACAAAGTGTCCAAGTTCATATAAAAAATTTATACGATACGGTCAAAAAACAGATTGCCAATGTCCGATGACTGTTTCTCGTCATTTTAGACTGGGTGCATCATCTTGTTTAACTGTGGCCGAGAGCCATGTGCGCGCCGCATTTTAATCTCAGTGTAATCAGAGTATATCTTACAGTGCTATGTATACAATCTGATGCCATGTGAAGGATCTGTAGGTAATTATACTAAAATTGTTCGTCTATTATGCAGTAAAGATCTCATTATGATCAGTTGTTATACAGTTCATTCAATAATAAACCGTACAAGTATATCACCGATTACAGAATTTACGTGCTTGGTTTCTCATAAGCCGATTGATATGCAAATATGTACAGTGGTTTTGAAAAAAAATGTATATATATTTATTAAATATGTGTTGTAATTAGAGCGAGAGATTAGATTGGCCTATACGATATTTTGTAAAACTTATTCTCCTGGACTCCAAAACAGATTTGCCCTACGCGATGTATTTCAAATGCCTATTGTTATATCATTAAAAGATCAAGATGAACTAATGCTTACTTATCTGTTCATTTCAGACATGTATACTCAATTAGAAAAGATTTAATCTCTCCAAATTTTCGCCTATCGTGATATATTCCTATTCACTGCCATGTGAGTAGTATATAAAGTGGATTACAGGTCGCATTTTGCCGGGGAAGGTAACTCTGTTTGCACTTTTTTGATTTTTGACAAATTTCGGGTTATCTCCCTTGATTCGAACATTTGCATGTTTTCACAGAATAAATAAATAAATAAATAAATAAATTAATTAATTTTAATTGTATCAAGATGTATTCATCCGCGGTGATGCGGTCATGTCTGGCGGTGATTCGGTCGCGGAAAAAAGCTTCCGCGGAGAAAAAGTAGTCCCTAGATAAAATGGTCCGATTGGGTCGAGTGAGGTATCAAAGTGAAGCTTAGGTGAAGGGGCATCTAATGGGCTGGGTATGGGATTGAAATATCGGCATTTTGCGCATGCGCGGTGGCCAAAGAATTATGAAAGCCGACGCGCGTTTTGGGTTGGGGGCCTAATAGTCCAATGGGATCGAGTGAGGTATCAAAGTGAAGCATTCGTGAAGAATCACTGATGATTTCGATGTTGGGGGTTGAAATATCGGCATTCTGCGCATGCGCGGTGGCCAAAGGGTATGGAAATAGACATTTTGGAGCTAGGGGAGTTACTAATGGTCCAATGGGGTCATATGAGGCATCAATGTGAAGCATTCGTGAAGGAGCATCTGATGGACTGGGTGTGGGGTTGAAATATCGGCATTCTGCGCATGCGCGGTGGCCCAAGGGTGTGAAAATAGCCGTTTTGGAGCTAGGGGAGCCCCTAATGGTCCAATGGGGTCGAGTGAGGTATCAAAGTGAAGCATTCGTGAAGGGGCATCTTATGGGTTGGGTGTGCGGTAGGAATATCATTCTGCACATGCGCAGACGCAATGCGGAGCTCTCGTCCAATCAGAAGCGAGTATTTCAAATCCGTCACAGAGCTCTCAGCCAATCAGAAGCAAGTATTTTGACCCGGTGCATTATGGGCCATATCCAAGATG